>JAYKKI010000048.1:3020000-3297500 GCA_039881145.1 Druceiella hillmani | reverse complement strand
TGGAGGTTACAATACTCTGCGAAAAAATATTAACCAATGAATAATAGTGAAATGCAACACCATATAGTTTAACCCTATAAGTGCTTCGGGTATTATGCCAATGTATATCCAGACAATACAATTTATGATTCCGATCTTGTGCATTGTTTTTTAGTTGTAGCATTTAGTTAAGGTCTTAAACTGCATAATTAGGTTAAAAATATTGCATAATTTCCGCAAAACAGTATATGATTGATAGGGTAATTTTCGTAACGCCATTTTTTTGAACATGCCAGCCTGCGGGTCTAAATGTTGTCACGTCAAAACATGAGAGGAAAAACTTCTCCCAATTACACGCGTAGAAATGGTGTCATTGAAGCCGATTTAGATTTTTTTGATATTAAAATATATATATATATATATATATATGTTTAATATTTCACATCACTTTTGAAACTTTTACCGCAGCTTACGATTTACATTCCTAAAAAAACACTCACTCTCGGTATTCTCGAACTTACTTATATATATTACATGTATCCATTGTAGGAAAATTCAGATACCAGGAATTCAATACCATTATAAAGCTTTCAGCGAATCTCTCCAAAAAGTTTATCTCTGATAATCCCAATCGAAGAAAAAAAGCATTTTTTCTCGGTTGTTTCTTTTTTCACAATCTTTTTATCTTTAATTTCGTCTTAAATCTAGACTTCATTTGCATGGATATTTTTAAAATTTGCTGCCAAAATTAGTGTCAAGATTAAACAATAAAATATAATTACGTAAAAGTCGGAGATACGAAATTATGGTAAAGGGCAAATTTCGGCAACGCCATAATCATTTGAAATTAACTAAATAATTGAATCTTCATTATAACTATTGTATTCATGATATTTACGTGGTTTATAAATATGTTATTCTTCCCATCTTTTAATTGGGTTCTACTAGTATTTTATCTTAGCCGTTTATCTCAGTGATTGCTAATTATATATTGAATATAAATCGAAATAATTACATTACTATCTATAACGTTAGATACATATATGTATATGTATATATATATATATATACATATATATATATATATATATATATATATATATATATATATATATATATATATATATAATGTATATATATATATATATATATATATATATATATATATATATATATATATATATATATGTATATATATATCACGACTATACAACAGGCCTACTTTAGCCTTAAAATATAATATTTACACCCATTAATATATGCATTATGCGTTGACGGTTTACGTCAAACTAGACGGAGATTACTCTGAACTTTTGCTTTTATATACTGTCCACTTTTAACTGATTGTATAGACTTGAAGTGCATATTAGATTGTGAGTCTTTAGAATAAAATAGATGAGTTTATTTAAAATTATGTCAATCGATATAAACTATGGAAAATTCATAGACAACGATAATAAATACTTAAGCCATTGCATATGAATATATTTTAATTTGAGACCGTAAAGCTCCAATAGTATCATATTTTTATTATAATAGTAGAGATATGTGATCATAAAAATAAACAAATAGACATAATACAGAAACGCGTACTATAAATACTAATTTACTGATAAACCTTTTGTCAGATAGATGCGACATGCGGACATATCCATGGTTTAATCGCCAAATACAAACAGGCCGCTCCGGACTAGACGAGATGAGAGTCGAACACGATAACTTTATGACTTTTTTGTTGGCCTGCAATGGGACCGAACGAGGGGTAAATATTTTTTTTATCTGTTACCTGGGATCGCATATTGAGCGGTCTTCGATAAAGTTTTACGCTTTTTCTAGTCATGAGGCAGATTTGTTCGCTACCTACTCCGATATAGTTTAAATTTTTTTAGTAAGAAGTTACTCCTTAAACTTTAAAATTTTCTAGTTATACTATTTTAGGCAGATATTTAAAAAATTATTCATTTAATTATGTATTTACAGCCTAATATTTTTCACCAACTTATTGATGTAAAATAAAGATAAAAACTCGGTTTTAATTCATGTTGAAATTATTCAGATTTTAACGATGAAAGATTATAAAAAAAAATATCGATGGTTGTGAAGTTAAGGCGTTATATAAGTCAACGTGATATAACTCAATATTTACCTCTGAACTTACTTCCACTTAAATATATTTAAATACCCAACACCAATTCTCTGAGAACAATGATTATGAAACACGAGCCGCTACGAGTTCGACGACAAAATCTTACGCCCACCGCTGCCTGCTGCCACAACATCTCCATTCAGAGGATCGAATGAACAAATCTCTTCACAATACCGTATTTAGATCAAGTATTTGGCATGTGAGTTGAATCTCACAGTATCAATTTACATTCAGTATTCGCCTACCGTAACCCGATATTCATATTTCTTCATTTGGCTTCGCTGAAAAATATCGATATCCGGTGCGACACGCGACTTTTTCGATCGATGTTTTTTTAGCACAGGAAGTGTAATATCACACGAGTACGTACCCTACAGCGGTCTTGGTTTGCGTTCTCCTTACACACGACGCACGCAACCTTAGTTGGGCGTTCGTTGTCATGACTTGTACTTTAATTCGTGACAGACTTGTAATAATGCTGGTATTCCGGGGCTATTTCCTTCGACAGGAAATAAGCTCTTGTTAAGTTCTCGTGGGTATTTCTCATTATTTTTTTTCCTGATAGATACTCTTTCTATCTTACGATAGTTAGATTTTTTACGTTTCATATTTGATGAATACATGAAATATTTCTGAAATATGTGAAAGAATCACGAAAGGAAAAATGTAGTAATATTTTAAGTTTATTGCAGGAAGAAAGTGTTTTAATTTTTTAAAAAGCATCGTCCAGCATTGCACCGACTGAACTCAGTGTTAATGTTCAAAATATTTTTTTCTGGTTTTAAGCCTCATTTCTAAAGTTTGGCAGTATAAATAGTATATAAATATTTAATAAAACTTCGAAGAAAAATATTTAACCGACTTCAAATAACCACGGAATAAGGA
Organism: Druceiella hillmani; assembly: GCA_039881145.1. Taxonomy (NCBI): domain Eukaryota; kingdom Metazoa; phylum Arthropoda; class Insecta; order Lepidoptera; family Hepialidae; genus Druceiella; species Druceiella hillmani. The sequence continues at coordinate 3,294,490 of JAYKKI010000048.1, read as the reverse complement.
ACGCACTAAAAAGTATAAAATAATGAAAATACGAGTACTTAGTAGGGACTTTTGCGGTACAATATGGTCTCCGAATATAAAAAAAATTGCTTCTCTTTCTGCCTCATGTACATGCACATACACGCACAGACGAGTACTACGTTTCACTTAGAACTACATCATCCAAACTAGTTCCAGCATCTGTGCTCTTCATTGCTGGACAATTCTATGGATATCTTCAATTTCCATATTCAAATTCTAACCAAATTTCCAAAGCACTACACTGGATTTATACTATTCGAAATAAAACGAATTTTCGAAATTGGTTAGTAACGGATTATCGAATTAAATTCCGGAAATATGAGGTAACGTATAAAAAGTACAGTCGAATAGAGAACATCCTCGGGTTCAGAAGTCGGGTTTCAATAAAATGTTACTTAGTCCTTTTCATAATTCTAATTGAACAAACTTATTGAGGGTATTATGTTTATGTAGAAGTTTTAATTATTTTTTTACAACATACATTAGAATTATAAAAGCTGACAAAATATTACAACACATCCATATTTCAAATATGGATTCAATTAAAAGTTTATATTTTATCTGCATTACTTATTCGTATTCAAAAGTCAACGAAACGTCAGGTTAAGACTAAATTTATGGGAAAAACTTATGACTGATCGCAAATTGCAAAACCTACTCGACTTTGTCTCTGCAACAGAACACGCTTATGTCTAGCACAAATTATGTCTATCAGGCACTAACAATTTTCGATTCTAATTTGCAATTAAACTAAAAGTGAATGTTAAAATTGGGCTGTCAATACACAAGATTTAACGTTTGAGTGTATAATGCAATAAATCAAGATGTATGAAATACACATATAGTACGTACTTATATGTTAGTACTTTATGTCGTTATATGTGCATTATATGACACACAGAATATTAAACACACACAGAAATTGGATGTAAAATAGGCATTTTATACATTTTGCATCCATTCTTATGACCTTAAACAATATTGTAAGATATATGTATATATGTATATATATATATATATATATATATATATATATATATATATATTTATATATATATATATGACGAAATGCAACTAATAGTCGTATCTCTTATCCATAGTATCTCATTATGATAAGCGTTAATTAACTCAATGCTAATGGAGTCTAATTACAAACGCATAGTTTTAATTTTAAGAAAGCATTAAAATTATTCGCAACTAGATTATCTTAACTAGAAGATATTCTCAATTAAATTACAGAAAAAGGGTCTCACGTAATTTGTTTTCTTGTAGGTACTTCTAGTGGTTATCCTGCAGTGCTTAAGAGTTTATTAGAATTTTTATAACTAACTTAACCCTGACTCTCTCGTAGGTTAGCTCGAAATATTATAATTGAAGAAGTTTTTTTTTTAAATATTCTACTAAAATTCAATTTGAAAAGTTGAAACAAGTCTATAGTTTAGCAGGTCATTCAGATTAAAACTTGGTAGACCTGGCTTTGCTAGTATATTATTCTTCTAAACAAATTTTCATTACATATTTATAAAAGTGAGATATTGATATCACGGCAATGTAATTAATATTGTATATGCGAACGTAATATTCTACTTCAGATGTCATCGCCTTCTTCGACTTAATTATATGCCTAGATATTGAAAAAAATCAGAGGTAGGTCATGTCAAAAAGAGACATTGAAAGTTTTCGAAACAGATAATGATTAAATGGAGGAACTTTTCTTTGTTTGAATAAATCCGAGGTACAATTTTAAGTAAATCCGAGGTACAATTTTAAGTAAATCCGAGGTACAATTTTAAGTAAATCCGAGGTACAATTTTAAGTAAATCCGAGGTACAATTTTTACTTCTTTTTTAATAATGATAATATTATCTCGTCTTAAAAAAGAAAAGACTCGCACAAGTAATAAGCTATAAATGTGTTCATTCCTCTTTTTAAGTAAAATTTATCCTGTTTTAATCTTCTGAATATCTTTTGGAAATTGGATTAACAACTAAGCATAACATTTTTTTACATGCAATTAGACAGACACTGTCATTTCTTTGGATATATCTGTACAATTGCACACGTTTATATCTGTCTATATTTTTTCAATAATTTAATATAGAAAATAAATTTAACAATGTGTCATTACGATTGCAAAGTTCAATTTTGAAAGAAGAAAGACATAGAACGGAATAAAAATACCTATTAAAGTAAAATAATATGTTTTTTCCTTCTATTACATATTATCAGTTTTAGATTGTTCAAGCATCTGTTTTAATATTACTTGGTTTGATGTACGTGCACGTTATTAACATGTAATATCGATTAAACATTGAAATTTATATGCCCTTCGCTTTCACTACCTATCAAGTAGAATTGAAATAGATTAAGAAGTAAGCTTGGAATAAATCTACTTAAGTTCCTTAATATTGAATAAATTTGGCGTTAATTCTGTAGAAATTCATTATTCGCTATAAGAATGATTAAATTTTTACTAATAGCCAACCTGAAGATATTGTAATACAACGAAACCTAAGTCCTTGTAAAGAACGTAAAAAAAGTAGAAATAATACTACATCACGTAGTTCCATTTAATTGTGCATAATTTCGTTAAGTTCTAATGAATGGTGTCAAGACAGTGTCAGTCTTATAAACCTACAGTTTTTCTATCTGACTTCGACAGAAACCGAAAATTAAAACTCCTTAATCGATTTAAAATGTTGAAATTTTATGTAGAATGTTCTCAAAATGTACGAAACACAACAGACATTATAATTACACCCTGAACAACACAATATAAGAAATGAACAAAATAAAAAGATGTAAGATCGATTACGCTTCCGATTATGATAAATTACTTTTTTTAAATATTTTTTGTGGTATTTAAATTATTTTATTACTTATTTTTTAAGAATAGTTTAATAATTTTAGGAGGAAGGGTTCTTTTAAAAAAACTCATTTGAATTATTAATCTATATCTAAATCTATAAGGAAATTGAGTTTACATACATATTTCCAGTATAGGCTCCATCAGGCATCCATTAAGTAAAATTTAAATTATGTTAAGAAAACAGCAAACAAATCTAAGAAATTGCTTCATTAACAAACAAACATATCCACAAATATTTCTAAATCCATGAGGAAATTAATATTACCTACAAAATTCCTTTATGGGTTCAATCCATTAAATAAAATTTAAGGTAAGTTACGAAAACATCAAACAAATCTAAGAAATTGCTTCATTAACAAACAAACATATTCACAAATATTTCTAAATCTATGAGGAAATTAATATTACCTACAAAATTCCTTTATGGGTTCAATCCATTAAATAAAATTTAAGGTAAGTTACGAAAATTTCAAACAAATCTAAGAAATTGCTTCATTAATGCCTTTTCTATTTTTGATGAAACCTTACTATATCTGACTTAGAAAATAATGATTCATTCACAGATACCGCGCTATTTCTCACGTGATCAGTTATATAAAAATGTATTGAAACATTGTGAAGAAATATTTAAATGACGATAGACTAGGACTAAAACGTACTTCACTACGTAGAAATAGACACACATAAATATCGTGAACAGCGATAAACCTACACTTATATATAATTAGTATATCCTGTTTCGAACCGTTAATAACCAAATTTGTTGGTTTTGTTATCTTTGTTAGCTTCATATTGTTGAAAGGATCTTGAAAGTTCTCACTTTTGTTTAGTTTTTTTCATAATAATATTTCATTAAAATTTAAATCTTAAATAGATAATATTTATCTTTTAACAGTGAATTAATTTCGGTAACTGTCTATAATGAATAATCGATCATCAAAAAGTGTAATTTTCAATTTAAAAAATATGAGACTTCATGGTTAAATACTTGTATCATTTGTTTTCACCTTTAATTTTATATACTCAAACCTTGATATAAAAACTTGAATGTGTATTTAAACATTTCTAAAATCATGCCTAATCAATATTGATCCTGGTAACACGAACCTGTATTGGCTTTTTACGAAAGCATGATAGTATAAAGTAAATTTGTCAGTATAAAAACATTAGAATAACTTCAGATAAACCACACTAAGATTTTATATTCCAGTTTATTATTATAATTATAGCAAAAAATTAAAAATGTTTTTTTATAAACTTTAGTGGAAATTCTGAATATAGCTTCAGTGGTGCTGTCAGTTTTTATTACACTGGATTGATATCTCATGATTTATTTTTAAAATTATAGACGCTTTTCGAGTTTTTTCTAAGTTTCACGGTCTTCAGTTAACATGATGTTTCCGTGTATATTGATAGAAATTATTCTTAAAATTGCTAGAAATTATCTGTTACTATAATGTGCATGGTATGTTGTATAAGACACAAAAATTGTCATATTTCTTATACAGTTGTTTTTAAATTGGTATAGAAAACCGGCTTCGATTGGCTCTTGAGTATAAATTTCAGTCAGTGAAAACCTGAGCGCCTTACAGTGCCGTTTTTGGTCATGTATATTACGTTAATGAAATCTTTTATATATAAAAAAATTTCGAATAAAATCTTGCTTCACCCATTAACCACCAGTTTGTGTAATCACTTTATCGTATTCATGTCGTTGAATAGATACATTCTATGAAATGGCCAAATAAGTAAAGTATAGGACACAAAAATTGTCATATTTCTTACACAATTGTTTTTAAATTAGTATAAAAAACCGACTTCTATTGGTTCTTGAGTATAAACATTTCAAAGTCAATGAAAAATTGAGCGTCCTACAGTGCCGTTTTTGTTCACGGAGATTACGTTAATGAAATGTTTTATATAGAAAAAATATCCGAAAAAAATCTTACTTAACCATTTAATCACCAGCCTGTGTAAACTATTTATAGTATTCATGTCTTTGAATAGATACATTCTATGGCTGAATAGATACATTATAAGGGCTAAATATTTATTATATATGAAAGTTAACAACACGATGTTTTCGTAACGATACAGCACTACGAAACAGCACAGCACTACGAAAAGCACAAATCAATAAAATTATCAGTTGCGTACTGCAAATTAATCATTCGTCATACTTTGTACAACTTTCTCTCCAATCTAGTTTAGTTAAATACTGGTTTCCGACGGCAACCTTGACAGCGTACGTATGGAATTTCAATTCGTAGGTACCGCGAGTTTAGTACGTTTAAATATTATGTAGTCGACTGACCAGGGTCAAGTTCGAGGTGGATCTTTTTAGTGATTCGTGTAGAAATATTTGCCTATTTTGAAATCAATATAATGCTTATTATATTTACCGAGGCAATATTTGGATACGGAATGGGATCAAACGATTCATAAGCGTATTACACTTGATATACAATGGATTTTTATCGAACGACATCGGTCTATTCGAGAATGTATTTAGTTACATATTATGACAGAATATATTTTAATATAAGCATCGATATAATAAGTACATATTGTATATAAATGTAGTGATGTGATTGATAATATGTGCTCTATTAATAGTATCTTCATCATTGAGCCATTTAGATAGTCGATTTGATCTTATTATTTGACGAACAATTCTACCTACGATATTTGTAGATATTTACATACGAGTACGGATATAATTTTAATTGCGAATTTAATCTAGATTTGATTTTAGGAAAATATGTTTTAGGAACAATAGATCTTAAAATTTAGGTTTATAATGGGTTAATTACAGTGATTAATTTTAACTCAGTTTGGGCGTATAGGCAAGCAGTTATTTCCTAACTTTTCAAAATCGTGCCGTTGAACTAAATTAAGATTTACGTCTATATAATCGTATTGTAATGAAACTTGGAAAACTTTCAAAATCTTATTAAATTATATTACGTAATTATGTACTGAACAAACAATAAACCCGTCTGGTTTAATGTCAAGCGAAATAGGATAAACTAAGGTGGCCAACTGCCAGAAAAACATTGTTATTCGAATATTATAATATACTGATAAAGATACACGTGCCAAAAATTTGTATAGGAAGTTGGCATGTCTTATTTTTTCTTATAAAAGTATGGACACTATACATCTCTAGAAACAATGTTTTGCTTGGAATGCCTTTTAATATTTAATATGAATTGTGGTTTCAAATTAAAAACTTTCAAATGTTTTTATACACACACACACACACACACATATATATATATATATATATATATATATATACGTACATATATACATGAACATACATAATTTGTTTGTGTGTGTGTGTGTAGGTACATTTTTTTTAATTACTTCGTATTTTTTTGAAATGTAGAATACATTGATAAACTAAAATAAAGCATAAAACCGTAATTGGCTGTAAGTGCTCTTGTAGCAATAAGTCCGCCATATGTATCAATTAGATACATCAAAGTAGATAAATAAATAAATAAATCCATTAACTCGCAGAAGCATTTACTGACGAACTTTAATAACATATACAATTGATATTAATAAGAAATTTGTACTAAAAATTAAACAATATCAATCATTTATTCCATGAAGGAAATCATAGAGAAAAGAAAATTAAATTATTTTTACGTTCAAAAAATATTTTATTCTAGCAAAATAATGAAATGGACTTTATTTTTGAATGCGTCAACTTAATATTGATTCTTCTTGTAGCATTTGAACAGAAAATATTTCAAATACACACGTAAAATTAAAAAAAAATAACGATGTATGTTACTAAATTTTTATCTTTGCTTAAACCACAAAACTTGCTTATTTCCCATATGAGGCACTCGTTACGCTTTTAAATTTAGCAAGATTTGTGGAAATATAAGACCGGTAGGTGCAGAATGTGCCAGATGCATTAAGTATTGATCGAGCTACTTGCAAATGGTGAGCGGTCAATGTACAACTATACTCGCATACTCGATTTGCATCATACAACTTGCATGAGCTGATCGATAATGGCTATTTATGTCACAGTCATTTTATGTAGTTAAACCGACTAGCCATATTGTGCTTAGTTTTATGTTTATTATACTTGTGCGTGGAGCTATTTAAGGTTTTGAAATATCGAATGTTTATGGTGATCTAAAAATAAGCGTTTTTCAGAAATTATGTTTGAGTAATATTGGTTTCATGCATTTTTAATCTTCTTTGTTTCCATCGTTTCTTTTATTTTCAATCGTTTCCATGGTTTCAATCATTTTATTATTTTGATTCTAAAATTATGGTTTTTCATTTTCATTGCATCTTGATTGTCATGAACAAAAGATAAAAATTATGGTGTTAATTAAATATTATCTTTTTGTTAATATAATGAAAATGGCTAATTGGTTTGAGATGCACAATAATGAAGAAAAGACGTGAAAAGTCTTTGTCCTGCAATATGAGGAATTACTAAAAAATAAATAAACTACATTTTGGAATAAAAAGTATTATATATCTATTTCTATAACTGGGACTATAAATGTGAAATATTTCATGGAAATTAGTTAAGTAGGAAAGGAGTGAAAAAGCTATAAAAAAAAATAAACAAAGACACTAACTTTTTAATTTATAATATTAGTTAAAGTACCCAACATTCTTGATCATTAATTGAGATCTAAGTTTTGAAAGCTAGCGCTGCTTTTAGTCTTCACTAATTTGGAAAATCTATGTTACATACACGATAATAAGGCATTGTACGATAAAATATATACTATAGGATACGTAAATGATAAGATGACCAAACTTGATTTATTATAATTAAAACAAATATATTAAAATTAAATATTAATGTCTTACTAAACCTTTTCACATTTTCGTGGTCAATTGTTTGACGCTAAACATCGCCGTCTGGACTGTTCTTAAATTTATATAATGTATAACCAGATATTTTGAGATTGAATTATCACTAAATTAAACATGATTCAATTTACAGAAGATAAAATTGTAGAAGTTAGTTAGTTGTTATTTTTTTGCGTATAAATGATATAATTTAGTATCGTTATGTAAATGTGTTTTGCTTCTTTGAGACCGTTTATGAAGTATACACACATTTCAGTAACATTTTATTTAAGGAGTGAGAAGCAGAATATAAAAGGTGCTAGTAAACACAAATCATAATGAATCATTCGAACTCTAAAAGTTGCATGATTTTCTAAAAGTACACACAAATATAGAGCTATATAGAGCTCATACTTCGACATACGAAAATGTATTATTTACATCTTAATATATACTTTATTTAAATTATTTTTATGATATGCATGTAATGCACTTATATTTTATTATAATATACGATATATGTAATCGTAAAAAGAAATTTTTAATAAAATGTGTAATTCTATATGTATAAAACATAATATCTGCCTGTTAGTCCGTCTGTTTGCTTATTACTTAATTTATACTTTTTTTTTGGATTTTGATGCGGCTTTCACTGGCACGGAGAGTGTTCCAAAACGTGTTTGTTTATAAACAATGTAAAATGTTAATGTAGATGTTCAGTTTACAGAGCTATGTTAAATGAGTGAGGCATATTCTTGAACGCTGATAATCATGATGGCTCGACATTTGCTACAAAACTGGGGAGCGAAAGAAAACTATTTTGTCAGAGAGATGTTCGAATTAAATCGCCGATCGTGGACGTTATGAAGATCAAAATTTAAATAACTAGTTACTTGTAACATACTACAGATATGATAAATAATGTGTCCATTATTCATATAGGTTATTATCTGCATCAAACTTTATATTTAAAGCGTGTTGTAAAAAAACGTAATTTTTTTTCCTAACATTTTCTACTTGGTAAGAATAACCTGCATGCACAATAGACACGGTCTTCGTTACATCTGCATGCCAAAGCGTTATTCGTTTCACACGTTCCGGATAACGAAAGCGAAATATACACCCTTATAATACATTGTTTTTACATTCTGTATAAACATTTACTGCAATGTTAAAATGTTTTATAGATTTAAACTTATTTATTTGTAAGTAATAAATTTATATAAAATAAATAAAGTAATATTTGAATATTTAAAGCAGTTCACACCTTAAGTAGGGGTAAACTCAGAACTATCAAACCAATCACAATAAAAACTTTAACGAAAATCAATTAAGTTGGAGTAATTACTATTAATATTATCAAATACAGTGGGTATTCCATTGGCGATACGACGCATGACATAGAATATTAAAACAAAATTTGTTTTAACATTAAATTTTAGTAAAACAATAAATTTTAATAAAAATGATGTCACCTCAGTTTTCTTCTTCTCTTTGTATTTTTCACTTTTCCATATCGTCTTAACAAAATTTCAATGCCAGTTTAGGTTAATCCCAATTAGATTTAGGTTGGTTAAAAGAATTAAATTTTTCCACTTCACAGTCTATGTTTTTGTCATAGACTCGTTACTTCAACAGTTGCTCTAGATATAGAATATTAAAAATACACGTCAACTCCTGAATTTTTTATAATGCTTTTTAAAGTTATACAACAGAAAACAATTATGCTCAACATCTTCCAAGTAATCGACAAATCGTGATTTTCTTAGTAATTTTTCCGATATATTCTCATATTTTCATGACTTTATATTTTGGTAATGATAATAAAAAGTTAATTTATTTTCCGTATGAAAATTATATATATGATATTTTTTGACAGTAACACCCAATGTTTTTAAAAATTTCATCATTACAACATAACAAAAAAGCATATTTTTAATTTGTGAGCTACATAATAAAAAGTTTCACGTTGAATGCTTATTATAAAGCAGACATGACGCTTACCTACATTCAAATATAGAAGTATTGTTTCTAAAAAGCTTACAAATTGAAAACGTTTAAAATTAAAACTAGCTAAGAGCATTTTCACTAGAATCACTCAAATTATCTTTCAATTTTATATTAGGTACATATTATTTTACATTGTCAGTACTAATATTATACCTGTTTTGCTTTGTATGACATAAATAAAATGTAACAATGTACGTAAATTTATATATTGTACGTATGCAACGAATTTATGAGATTTAGTCACTTTTAATAAATTGCATTTATGGATCGAAGATTAACCTTTATCTAAGAGGTCATAAGAATTATTTCACTTTGATTTTTTAAAAATGTTTTCTGAAATGTTATGCGCTACAGTATCCGTTATAATTTTTATTGCAAGTAGTTACTAAGAGCTATTTTTATATATTTCTGTACTTTTTAGATTTTTTATAAGGGTACTTTAAAATTAGAGGCGGTGAGCATGTTATCGAAATTAATTAAATATAATATAAAATTACTTAGTGCCAAATGACTTTTTACTTTATTTTAAATGCCCTATTCAATGACACCTTATTCGATAGGGTAGATAAAAGTTTTTTTATCCTTCTTGTAGCTCACAAATGAAAATTATGAAAGGGGGAACTAGAAATATTTTTTATAATCTATCTCACTATCTGGATTTTTGGCCTAAGATGAAATTTTGTGCACGAAGTTTTCTCTTTAAAGGGGAGAGAGTAATCAAGCTGAGGCATACAGATGAATGGATGGATGTAGAGACATAACGACACTATAAAGTTTTCTTGCTAGGTTACTGAACTCTAAAAGCTCTGATCTCATTAAGCTTGCATGCTGCTTAATAAGTGTTTTTAAGATTTGTCTTATGCATATGAATGGGGGTAATTATCGTTCCGTAATTAACAAGCGTAAAAGTGTATTATTCGAAATGGATTTGTATAAATGACAATTTTGCAATATTTATATAAAGTTTTCAAATAATAATAGAAATTTTCCTTTAGTCCCATAATAAATCTTTATGAGGTGATCGACATATTAAACATAATTAACTTTTATTGTCAAGTCATTACAAGAATAATTAAATCCAGTTTTTTCTAAATAAATATCCTATACATTTTAAATCATTCTCCACATAATTATATCGTTCGTAAATTGGTATATATGAACTTAATTTTAATCTTGATATTGGATTAAGTCTATACGCCATATTTGAATGATGATATAAATTTATAAAATTTATGTGTATGATAACTCAATAATATCGAGTTTCAAATTCTTTTAACTTCATGCAAACAAATAAATATGCAAAATAAGTAAATAACTCGTATTGATAGAACGATTACTGAAATTATGAAGTTCCCATTTAAATAACTACATTTAAATGAAACATTTTAAATCTAATACTTAGATACATATATTTAGCCTTGATAATTAAACATGTCACTTTACCAATGATTTGACATTACCGAGAGAGAAAAAAGTAACACAAATCCAGCGTACGGATATTAAAGTGTCATTTAACTTCAGCAGCAAAAAAGTTAGCCCAGGTATTATTAAAAGCGGTGTTAAAAACGTTGATTGTTAAGGTCACCGGTTCAGACTCGCTCACGAGTTCCATAGTGTTCCTATTTAGATTGTTTCCTAGACACGACCTTGCGATCGCCCGACCGTGTCGTTTGTCGGTCGGTAAATATAATAATTATAACGTCGCAGGTTTCACCGAGAGAGGCCGGAATACGGCATTTGTAAATTAATCAAATAAGCAACCTGTCAAGTACTTGTCGGTCTGTCAAATGAAATATAAATGTACTAGCTCAAGAAAGCCTAATGTAAAGTTTAATTTTACTGTATTACCTCAGAAACAAAATCCAAATATAAAAAAGCATTGCACTATTTTAAACAATTTAACATAATTTTTGTGTCAACAATTAAGATTGATATTTGTCGTAAAAATTTCTGATATAATGGCCAAAAGAATGGCAGTCGGTGGTGCAATATGACGACTCGTCCAATAAGCTTCACGTTGTTCAATTACTTATATTTTAATAATTTTATATATTTATTAGCCAGATAGCTTAATTCTCTAATTTAAATATATATATTTTGCCAATGTAAACCTATATCTTAGAAAATTTACTGACGTGATTTGCTTTTCGGTTAGATGTACAACGGACGTACTTACTAAGAAGCTTGTTGTTTAACTATTCATTAAATTTCATAAAACAGAAGAAATAACGTGACATCATAAAAAAGTGCGTACCGTAAGGTTTTTTTATTATATTTAACTTAACCCAAAACATACTTTCGCTATTTCCTTTTCCCATCATCAAATTTTAGTTAAAAAATAAGAAAATCTTTCCTAATACTGAAATAACAACCGTTAAATGTTGGTATTATTTTCAGTAATAGGAATAGTTCTGAAAGAAAAATTTGACATTAAGTAGAGTTACTTAATTATAAGCATATAGTATGGCACATGACATACCTCACTCATTTCAATGAATATTTTTCGACCTTACATTGTTTTATTCCATATACGTTCAAATTATGGAAACGTTGGTCATATCCATATGGTTGAACTGTCTATTTTTTTAAGCATACATCTGTCCACGTGTTATCAAATTCAACGGCCACACTCAGCACCATTAGATCGCATTCCAACTGTGCACATTGACCACCCGAACATACTGGGCCGCGTCACTCGGCGGCGCGCCGCATGGATAAGTTCCATTGAAGCGGAAGCCGGCACGGCACAGCGGTTGTGATGGGACAAATGTATTTGTTCCAGTGGATAGTGAGCGATGGTGCTTTACGGAAATAGTTCACTTTAGTCTCGACCAGTTATTTACCAAATCAATCTGCTTATTAAGGTGTTTCGAAGTATCATTATTATGTACATGATTTGGATAGAATATGTAAATTTTTCCGAAATCAGATATTTAAGATAAAATGTAGCTAGTTTTATTTAACCTATATTATCCCAAGGTATCAAAAAAAAGAAGAAAAAAGTGACTTGTGAAAGGGAAAAAGAAATTATTTTCAAATTATAGATTTTTACACCGATTAAATTTCAGGATCACTCCTCAAATCAGGCTCTAGAAGAAGATTCCTACGAGTTTTGAATGGAAAAATAAAAGCATGGTTGTTACAGAGGTTTGTTTTGCATAGTTAATAATAAAATGACATTTGGAAAATAATAATAATGTTCACATAAAATAATAATAATCAAATAATCATAGAATTATTATTAAAATATCAATTGAGTGAATGAAAAATTATGGAGTGGTGTGAAACATTTGCGAACAATGTCGATGTAAACTGATTCCACATTTGATACATTTAAATATTGTGTTTTTATGATATCGACTACACCGAATTTGAGTTGCTTTTTTGACATTGTAATGGCCTTTATCATCGAGTCTTATGGAATCAGGTAGTTTCTTCTTGACAGTCATTGGTATAGTTCTAATTCATTTTGAAAGAGAAGGAGAAGTTTTTCAAAGCAGCAAATAACTTTCTAGTATAAATTTTATAAAGGATAAAAAGCCATGGAAATCTTTAGCTTCCCCAGCTGATGAGATTCGGTATAGTTGAAATGCATTATTCCTAATAAGCCAGTATCATCTCTTTATTTTTATACCAGTTCTAAATTTACCCACATTGTGGTCAAATATATCTAATCCACCCATGAACTTGTCATACATTTGATAAAAATATGACTGATCAGCGTCCACTCGTTTATTATTACACAATCTCTTGACCTTAGTGAGTGGTTGAATACTGCTTTCCGTTGAAGCTATAGTCACGTTGTTGTTAACGTTATAGTGCACTAAGATTGTATTGATTGTGATATCCGTAACTTGATGATAGAAACCACTTAGAGTCTTTAATTTTCGTCACATATTTTACACGTTGTGACACCTTCAACCCTGGTGGTGGAGAGGTCCATTAGCATTATGATCCATCTGATATACTTCAAAAAGTAAACGTAATAATGTGAAAAAAATTATCCATATAAAACCTGTAATGCTCTTCATCTGGCATCTCTGAAATAAATTATATCTCCACAGGACCTCTTATGCTGAGTTTTGGGTTTGTATTGCTAGTTTTAGCTCCCTCATAAGCACCGTGTATAAGTCAATCTAATCGGGTGCAAAGTGACATCTTATAAACGAAACGGATTCGTTTGCAATGTATATGCTGTTTGGTTCCACTTTTTCCAAAATAAGGCAACATTGATTGATTAATATATATATATATATAAATATATATATATATATATATATATATACATATATATATATATATATATATATATATATATTTATTTATATATATATATATATAAACACATATATATGTTTTTCTCTAGGAAAATATTTAAGCCACCTTTCATCCATTATATCTCATAGAGGTCGTACTTTCCAAATTAATCATCAAAAGGAAGGTGACTGTTATGACTTGCATTTAATAGCGGAAAAGTTTTTCAAATTGGTTCAAAGTCATACAGGATGTAACTTCTGGTTGATATGTGTCAATACTTTGATCCCAGTATAATCTGTGGCTTGAAATGCTATAATATTGTGATAAAAGTGAAATATATACAAATTTTTTTACCTCTTAAATTTTCAATCTAAAGTTGACTTCTCCTTTGGTAATGGCATATTTATTTGTACTAGAATGAAACAATTCATAAACTTTGTTGCCGATTCAAAGAAGACAAAAGCTGATAATGATGCCTGTCTTTCAGGCTTTGAAGTCATTTCCTTCTGTTTCAAGTTTCTTTTGACAACAATTTCCACTCTTTTTTCTAACCGGTTCCCAGAAGATGAAGACGGTTGTTTCTCACACCCATAGTTTCCAGGGCTCCTTCTGTCGATAAAACCTGGTGTTGTAAGCAGAGCGTAAAGGCTACCGTCTGTTTTATTAAAAAAAATGGCACAACAAAATATTCTAATAAAATCATAGTTCCGCCTTTGACTTATTAACTTGTACACAACATAAACGACGAGTCAGGTCCGATAACACCAATGTAGTGTCACCAGAAGGCACAGTGTTAACAGTAAAAATTAAAAATAATACCAAAATATTTTGATACGAACGAATTGCGGAATTATTTTTTACAACTTAAAAACCAACTAATTTTAAAAATGTACAACTTCACACAAAATTTAAAATAATTTGTTTTTGTATTTTTCCCATTTACTTCTGTTATAAGAACTCTTATTTTTCCAACTTTCAAGATTATTGTTTGACCAGAATACTATAGGTTTTGATGATCAGTGAGTAAAAATATTGTACTTGTAAAAATGACCCTTTAAAGGGCCATATTCTTTTGTTGTTTGAACCAAAAAACTTTAACTTTTTACTGCAATATAAGGCAGTACGATATTAATATCAACTTGATATTTCAAATCGTTTCGGAGAAAAAGAGTTTTGACAAACAGACGACAGACGGACGGACGGATGAACGAACAACCAAGTAATCTTAAAATATCAAATCCAGAAATAACAATTTTTTTAAAAAAAGCCCAACTTTATATTATCTTGACTCAACCATACGTCAACGCATTGATCGAGATCCCAGCCATTTCCTCCAACAATGATGTGTCAACAAAATTCGAACGACACAAAATGCCATGTGGAGTAACGACATACCTCCAAAGAATAACCCATATCATCATCTGTACGCGCAACGCTCACACTCGACTGTCACTCAGCGATCACCATCCAACAACATTGGCCCGCCAACAAATGCAATCGGAAGTAAAAATGAGATTGCCCGACCGATAACGACTCGCTCTGAATGGCGCTCGCCCGACACCTGGTCTTATTATAACCGGTATTATAAATAAATACATTTTTGTAACTGACGCTTAAAAATTGATTGAAATTTTTGGGCTGGCAGTGTATTTTATTATCGACTTTGGACATACTCGTTAGTTCTATTAAATATATACATACTTTAATCTTACTGACTAAAATGTCGATATCGATTGATCGATTTTTGTGAAAAAGCCAAAAGCATTGAAGATAAAATTTTCAAGTGCTATATCAAAATTAATTAGCTTGAGTATTTATCGGAAAAAGGGAAAATATAGATGCACCATTTTCGAAGTCTCAAATGGTCATCTAACGTTACGTATATTAGTTATGCATATTGAACAAGGTTGCAGTGGATAATTTTAGATTTTGTCGTTTTACAACCAGAATTCTGCAAGGATAAAATTAAAAGGATATATAATATTTTACCTAGATTTAAAATGTTCCTTTTGTCTAAACATACTTTCCCGATATCAATACGGTTTATGCACATATCGATTGCTCGTTCATATATAAGATATCTCATATTTATTGTTCTATCTATAATTATTTGCAATTTATACCAAATTCTATTTCTGAGAAATAAATCTATAGTTATTTGTATGAATGTATCTCGCTCTTTTCCAAAAGAATTATTAAATGCATCAGTATGTAAACTTGTTTACATTTCAAGACATCCTTACTTTGCTGATTATTTACATGAAATCGTAATCTGGATATATTAAGTTATCTCGGAAATTCCGTGAAAAGAATGAAAATTTATTTTGAACGGGATTCCTGTCAATATTACCATGAAATAGTTAACATTAAAAGCAAATAATAAATTTCAATCCCCTGAGAAATTGTTTAATTCCGCACGCTGTTTAATCGTATCATAATACAGGCATTGAAAGATAACGCAGAAGTAACTTAAACTCAAGAACATACTGATACTTTAAAATGATAGACATTATGTAAATAAGATGTCAAACAAATTAAATGCCTTTTCAGAACAGCTTTAGAAAGTTTACCCCAGTAGTATAGACAAAAAAAACTATTTTTATTTTGTATTTGGGTATTTTTTCTATCCTATGCAATTTTATTTTTTGCCTCTAAATTTGTTTCGTTCTTATATTATTTAAATAATTTGATTGTTTATTCGCCCGTGATTGAAAAAAAATGATTCTGGAATTATTCGTTCAGAGAGGAAATGAATGTACTTTTCCACTTTTTCAGAATAATATGAACTTACATTAACCTACCTTTTTTAACCTGCATGGCATTCTGAAATAGAAGTATATTATTTTAATACGTTTATTTTATGCTCTTACATTAGACCCAAATAATTAGTTTAATTTAAATCCCGTTTGAATCCCAACTCCAAAATGAAGTATTCCTCAACACAAGTAAGTTTTTAACTCACCGGTAATATTCGGTACGATAAGGGCTGATTTATTGAATGTTTCGATAGTTGCATTCAAATTAAATAAGACGAGTTTGAATCAATTGCATCTTTAATAACTTCTTGATACATCAAAATTTACAAACTCTTCGTGAACATAGATAGGCAATTCACCAGCAAAGCTTATTTAATTATAAAGTGCGGTTATCAAATACAAGTCTGATTCCACTTTAATTTAGTCGGATTACTTTTATCATCACGACTTGTTTCAGTAGAAAGACGAATGAATGCAAAAAATTAGTTTAAAAACGAGCTGCTCTTGTAAAAGTATCTAAAACCAAAATAAAAAGAATGTGGAATTTTTCAAATCAAAAGGCAGAAAAATCTGTAAAGAAAAAATGGAAGATTCTAGACTAATTTAAATTCTTTCCTAATTTTACTTTTCACATTCAAAATAATACTTTATGGCTTTATACACTGAAGTTACTGTTTTAAAATAAACCTTGCCAGCGTCATCTTCGCCCCGTTGAGAGTTTGTTTTTGCAAGCATAAACCGATAATTCCTCGAGCTAATTAAATCATTTTAAAGAAAATTAATTATAATTATTATTTTTCAAATATGTATTTACCAATATCTATAACTTATTTATTGTCTAAACACAATGCAGCAAAATCTAATTGGTCCGGGGGATTATGATCTGTGAAAAATTCATATCAATAGCTCCAGTATTATTAGTTAAATACCCTGGTATGGGCCGACCGACTAAAATTTTTTTTTTATATTATGTTCTTTTTACTAATGGAATATGCAAACGGAAAAGTATTTAATACTTAAAAATTCGAAAATCACAGGCAGCAACTTCAATTTATTTATCTGTGTGATACGCGTTCATATTTATTTCGTTTTTTGGCTGTACTCCAATGAGTTTATACCTAATAAAATTTGGTACCATGCCGGTGATATTTTTTATGTGTTTTCTCTGGTATATAATTAATTTTGATTACTAAATATATTCAACGAATATTTTTCCATGTAAAGACTCATATTACCATATGATAAATATGTATCAAAATTACATTTATATTCGTCTATAAATGTATCATTCTATTAGATTAAAATAATGCCTTATCATCTAAAACGATGAAGATCTCTTCAGTAAAATAAACAGAACTTTGTAATCGATTTTTTTTCTTCTTCATCGGCGCCGACATTTGTTATCATGCAAAGTTAATACATTTTTTCTGCACCAGAAGCAACTTTTTACAAACCTCAGCCGACTTTCAAATATGCTTCACATCTTATTCATAAAGTTTAATCGCTTTTTTCAAACATTTTTGGAATCAAATTCAAAGTCACTTAATTCAATTTAGTTTTCTTTTTTGTTAAGTCTCATTTTTCGTATAGGCGACGCGAGAGAAAAGAAAGCTATCGCATATTTTTTTCATTGTTCAACAATGGATTGTTTACGTTGCTCCTTTTTGCAGCAATTTGCTTTGTTAAAAGCAAATAATGTTAGTGGCAACATGAGTGTGTATAATATCTGCACATCATAAATGAAATTTTTTTTACAGTATTTATTTAGTTTCGCACAATGGACGTGTTACATTGAATTAACATTATTCTTGTAGGTAGATAGATTAGCGAAAATAAAACTCGGGAAACGGTCGTAGGTAAATATTTAATTCTGCTACAAGATGAGTGCCATCTTGAGGAATTCCAGTGATAGACCAGAAACTTGATGTCTTCAATTAGCCGAAACTTCAAATTCTTCGAAACTCAAGCACTCTTAAGATGGGCTGACGTATTAACGTTAAGATCACGTTCTATAATTATAAGAAGAATATGTCTTGAAAGTGTGTACTTAATATTCAATAGACAATTCTCCAAAAAATATTTGGTAAAATATTTATTGCTATATTTTATATGTCAAAAAATTAGGAAATTAAGTAAGGGTACTCTGTCCATAACTGAGAGCGCGATTTTGCGAATGTTCTTTATGAATATACAGTGTTATGAGACCGTCATAATTAATGTTACCTTTTCTTGATTAAAAACGTAGCAATTGATGGGCGATTATTATGATAAGAACGAATAACATAAAATCTTATAGCATTTTCTACTTTGTTGAGACATGTTTGTGTTACCTTTACTTCCATTAATTTTAATCAAATTCTAGTCGTCAAATGCTAATCATCAAACATTAAAATTTACCAAACACAAAATGGTAAATATTCATTTAATGTAGGTTCATTATGGATTATTTGTTTTTCGAAATTTATTACAGATTTAAATAATGATTCAAATTTATTTAAACATTGCATAAACAGAAAACATACTAAGGATACTTCTTCTAATGGTCTTGACTACATCCATTATTTCTGACCTCGATTCCTGGTCCAGAATCCAAATCTAAGTGGCTCCTCTCATTATTTTAAAGTTGCAAAGTAGGTGCGGCATTTAGCAGTGGCCTCGTTACGCCGTAAGAACAATTGAATTTAATTGGCGCAAGGTTGTATGGTGACGCATTTGCGGCAGCTGAGTCTCGCAATCTGTTTTGAGTAGAATAAGTACTCATTGATTTGTGTAAGTACTAACTAGCAAATGTACTGGAAAAGTCATGAGTTTGAAATATAATTAAATATTCTTATTATAATTTAATATGCTTTATTCCTAAATATTTACTTTTTTCTTAAATATTTAATTATATTAAGTTTAAACAGCAACACTATGCACTTCAGATAATAAAGAAATCAAAATCAAAATTAGTACCAAAAATAAGTTTAATTTCCGTGAAACAATAGGGTTCCATTATCCAGTGTTGGTCATAATGTTGAAGCGAAACTTCTTACCTTTGGGATGAGGAACTAAATGAGAAAAAGTGAAAGCGCGAACACGGCGATGAAACGGAAGCAATGTTTTAAAAAGCTTCCGGAATATGTGTTGAATATTACAAGTTATGAATTCTTTGGAAAGCTTTCGGTTTGAGAATTGGAGAGGGAGACCGAAAACGGACGTTAAGAAGTTTCCAGTTGTTCCTAAGACGGAGAGAGGGGGGGGGAGAGGGAGAGGGAGAGATAGATAGAGAGAGAGAGAGAGATAAAGACAGAAAGAGACAGAGAGAGATAGAGGAGAGAGGGAGGGCGAGAGAGCTATTACACATTTATATAGAAAAGGATAAGAAGTTTCTCTTCTGTCGTGTATCCGTTCACTGAAACATCCGAATTTTTTATTATACTAAAATGTAAGATCGTAATCTTAAACAAAGCTGTGATCTCACACTGGATTAGCTTTGGTAAAAAGAAAAAAAAACAACAGGAAATAAAATTCCCTCATATACTATAATAATACGTACAAAACATTAAATATGAAATTACCTTGATAAGTGAAATCGCAGTGATACATATTTCCCATCAATTGGATTAAGATCGCCATCACCTCAAAAAATTTTCACTGTTTCAAAAAACCACTTCGTTTATACCCGCCTCTATGATTTCATTAAAGAGCACCTAGATCAAATTTGATGTTAATAAAATGAATTAGAAATGGAAATAATATCATAACGTGCTATTGGTCTTCAAATAAGAAGGGATAGAACCTTCTAGGATTTGCAGCATTTAGCTTCTTGGATAGATGCATTATTATTTACGACACATACTTCAATCTTGGATACAAAGTTGGAAAATAGATTGAAACGTCAAAAGATTGCGAAGTATGGTCAAGCAAGCAAAAACAAAAGTAGAAGAATTTGTGAAGACAATGAAGGATCTACATTAAAAATCGATATTGCCAATTTATGTAGCTAAAAATTGGTTATTAATGAACCCTTAAGTGCTTCAGAAACTTAACACAGTCTTCTAGATTATAATAAAATTAGTCAGCAGATCTTCGTGAGAGACTTGCAACGTTCGAGATATTTTCTTGAATGGGATTGAATGAAATCAAAAGTCATAACGAATTGATCAGACATATAGTACAGAAAAATTTATATTTATTTATTTAGTTGTACATTTTCCAATAAACTATGGCATATATTTTGACTGTTAGTGAAATAGATTGTGTCTATAATACCAAAATTAAAAATAAATAAAAAAAATGAGTGTGCTTTAGACCACACGATGGAAGTAAAACTTTAAATTCACAAAATATGAACTTTAAAATGAATTTACAATTTTATTCACTTTAAACGTTGAATATTTAATGTATTGAATACAATAATAATTTATAAAATTGTTCAAGAACGAAATGAAATTACAAATTAATCAAAAAATCACCGTTCACGTAACGCTAGCAAACTCGCATATATATATATATATATATATATATATATATGTATATAAATATATATATATATATATATATATATATATATATATATATATTTCATGCACTGCCTATGGGAGGAAGAGAGCAAGAAAATGTGTGCTCGCACCTCTCTCTCTTGTCCCTACAGTAATATACGAAACGTAACTCTCTCTCTTTCTGTCTTCACTAACTTATATCTCTCTCTCAACTTCCGTTCGCCTCGCCCGATCACACTTTTCGTAACGCTCTCGTCACGCAGTCACCAGCTTACTCCTTAAGTCAAGCGTGCATAAAGAAGTTTTATTTAAAAAATGCATCATGTTTTCATGGATGGATAATATTTCAGAGTATAAAACGTTACATAATCCACAAACACTGTTATACAACAAAAAGCACTCATCCGGAGATAAGTAGACATATCTGCTTTAAAAAAGAAGGGAAAAAATACTATTGGTTTAACATAACACCGGTCATTACTTAGACTGTTTGACAGTTCAATTTTCACAACTATATTACACATTGAAGGCTATTTACCATACCACAACGTATGTACTTCAAACAGGAAACTATCAACATGTTACGAATGCCGAACGTGAAGCAATTTGAACGCCCGCACCGCACCGTTACGAACGGTCAATGTGGGCGGATCAAACGCTGCAACACAATACCGTACTGGCGATATACGCCGCGCTCCACTAACCTCCGGGGCAGGTAAAAAATGTAACACTATCCAGTACGAAACGCAGTGCGTTCATATGTACATTCGGTGGTTCACTCTTGTTCTGTGGGCACGCATAAAAGACAGTTTGTCAATTTATCATAACAAATCAAATCTGTCACAAATCGATAGATCATACGAGAAAACTCCTCGGTTGAAGTTCCGACCGTGACAAGTTTTATTCAAATCAATACCATTCAATTCCTACAAATCCATTATCAATTCCTACATAAAATAAGAACTAAGTCATACAATTACACTTCGAATATTTTCTTGCAAAACGTAAGGTTGTATAAGTACAATTCAAATTTTGATTCCATAAAACAAGTTTTATTTAAATATTAGTACAGAAATATTAGTTTTTGAAAAACAAAGAATATGATACCACTTCATAAACTCAGCTGAATAGGCAAGATTTTAAAATAATTGACAAGTGCAACAAATTTTTATTAGAATTTTTTATATAGAAAAAGGTTCTTTCATAATACATCTGGAAAGTTAGGTAATAGTTTTTAAAAAGCCGTCATTTGTAGAAGTAATGTACAATTATTGATGAAAATAAGGATTTTTTAAATCAAGAATTAACTTGAAAATTGTAAGACGTTTACTGTGGTAAAATTTTGGTGTTAGGTAGATCAACACCGGCTCTAACATTATTTTATAGATGGAACTATTATTAAAGACATATATGTTTTCTGTAATGCCGCAACAAAATTTTATTTTTAATTTAAAGCGTAATTAATTTATCTCATTCGTATTAGAGCAGCGTCGTACAGTCTTACCACATCCCAACCTCG
Organism: Druceiella hillmani; assembly: GCA_039881145.1. Classification (NCBI taxonomy): domain Eukaryota; kingdom Metazoa; phylum Arthropoda; class Insecta; order Lepidoptera; family Hepialidae; genus Druceiella; species Druceiella hillmani. Next base: position 3,271,738 of record JAYKKI010000048.1, on the reverse strand, counting down.
CTGTAAGACCACGTGTTTTTGAAGTAAAACTTCTTTACGCATGTTTGACTTGGGGAGTAAGCTGGTGAATGCGTGACGAGAGCGTTACGAAAAGTGTGATCAGGCGAGGCGAACATAAGTTGAGAGGGAGATATAAGTTAGTGAAGACAGAAAGGGAGAGAGGTATGTTGCGTATATTACTGTACGGACATTTTCTTTCTCTCTTTCTCTCATAGCCAGTTATGTTTCTTATATCTAAGACTCAGTGCAAGCCTATTTATTGTCTGTATCACACTGTAGGAGCAAGAGAGAGCAGTGCGCGCGCACATTTTCTTTCTCTCTTCCTCTCATAGCCAGTGCATGAAATATATATATATATATATATATATATATGCGAGCTTGCTAGCGTTACGCGTACGGTGATTTTTTGATTATTTTGTGATTTCATTTCGTTCTTGAACAATTCTATAAATTATTATTTTGTTCATTACATTGAATATTCTACGTTTAAAGTGAATAAAATTGTAAATTCATTTTAAAGTTCATATTTCGTGAATTTGAAGTTTTGCTTCAGTTGTGTGGTCTAAAACACACTCGTTTTTTTTCAATTAACTTCCGTTTTTTATGGTATGTACCTTAATTCGATTTTGCACAAGAAAAGAAATATTAACATATTATTCTGTTAATAAGATTCTAATAATAAGAAAAATTTTAAGAATATTTTCGAACCCGAATACGTATTCTTAATTGGAAAAATTTAATTTTTAATTAATATCTATTTAATGTATTATGAATTCTGAGTTATAAATATTTTGAGGATAATAGATTTGTAAAAAATCTCAAATACAAAAGTTAATTAAAATCTATACAACAAGTTTAGAATCTGGAGATACACATACATACATACATGAATTCGCACACATACACTTTTATGTACGATTAATGCTTTAGAATGGATACAAAACAAAATATCAGTCCCCACTTTATAGATCAAAATAACACTTTCTTCGGTGCTTGTGTTACTCGAAAGTAAAACGCAATTCTAATAATAACTCATAAAATATAATATTCTCGCTATAATATAAATTCATAAATATGTTAAAATCCATCTCTTCTTCGTTTTTCAACATTTCCGTTTTCATAGTACGTAGCTAATACGCAAATAACGAATAATTTTATAAAGGAAATATTTAATTTTTATAAAGTTATTTCTAAAAATTTGCAAGAATATTCTTTATTAAACGATTGTTTATTAGTAATGATAATTACAGTATTTTTATCACATAATTAACTTTGCAAAGCATTCTATGCATCTGGCTCTGCAGTTTACATAGCGTTATCCTGTAAGATAATTCACGCTTCCCACTCTACGCGCTATATCTCTAAAATGCCATACAAAAAAGTACAATCAATAAAAGTTGTAGAGAATTATATGCTCTAGGATTGTTAAACCTATAATGACATATGAGGTATAGGAAGCGTGACATTTGCAAAAAAAAAACAATTTTCATGACTTTTGACTTTTAATATTTTGAGTGGCAGACACGACACCTTGTAAGATTTTTCATCCCATATTATAAGCATTCAAACAAAGGTCTACGCATTTTTTTGTTCTGAGAAGTGTTGAGAACATTTTGAAATAATTTTTTTTTAATATAATAATGGACCCAAGTATATATTCACCTACTGGATAATTTTACTGTCAGTTAGAAACGATGTAAAAATAGATTGTAGTTAATGTGATACAAGAGAAGACTATATGAGTATATTATTTGAACCATCGGAGCATCAATAAGCGATTTATCAAGATTTATCTCTATACTCTGAACAATAAATAAGTTTTAGTCAAAGAATTAGATTTTGCCTGAGAATTTCTTCGCGAATTTGGGCAAAATGCCAGACTATTCGCCATGAAATATAGATGTGAATTTATAAGAATAGCATCATACCTATTGTATTTTAACAAGCTCTTTGGTAACTAAAATAAGTGGTTTGCAATAATTTCCAGCTGATACAATGGTTGTTTTTAATGTTAAAAACATAAAAAAGAATAAAAAAACTAGTGTGCTTTAGAACACACGACTGAAGTAAAACTTAAAATTCACAAAATATGAACTTTAAAATGAATTTACAATTTTATTCACTTTAAACGTAGAATATTTAATGTATTGAACAAAATAATAATTTATAAAATTGTTCAAGAACGAAATGAAATTACAAAATAATAAAAAAATCACCGTTCGCGTAACGCTAGCAAACTCGCCTACAATATATATACATATATATATTTATATATATATATATATATATATATATATATATATATATATATATATTATATATCATACACTGGCTAATATAGGAAGAGGGAAAGGAAATGTGTGCGCGCACTGCTCTCTCTCTTTCTGTCTTCGCTAACTTATATCTCCCTCTCAACTTCCGTTCGCCTCGCCCGATCACGCTTTTCGTAAAGCTCTCGTCACGCATTCACCAGCTTACTCCCCAAGTCAAGCGTCCGTAAAGAAGTTTTACTTCAATTAATAAAAGAAAACGTTTTCACAATCAATTCTTTACACCAAGTGAACGTTTGTAAACATAAATATCAACAACTTGAATTAATTTGTAAAATTACTCGAAATCCTAGATTTTATCTAGCCAACTTGCTATGATGTCCGAAAGCTATCTTTAACTTTTTCAGCTTCAAAAGACAATTTAACCATAGCGCCAATATCCTTCCTACCTGGCGCCTATTGGTATTATTAACATTCTAAGCGATCAACGACATCGGCAGTCATGAGTTTGTATGAGATCCTGCCCGCAGATAGGACGTGAGGTGTGTGATATGTCGCTGGCAGGACGAGGCGTTGGAGGAAGAACGAGGACCACCTGCAACCCGCATCGACGTGTCATGCGTTAGCTGCTTCTGTGTTGAGCAGAGTTGATTTAGGGTGCACCTAGAGTTGGTGGTTTACTATCTGAAAAAAAAATGTTTACTAGGCATTTTTAGAGATAAGTGGTAATCAGTTTTAAGTAAATATTGAAATGAAAGTAAATTAAACTGTATTTATGTGATTTGGTTTTATAATCCTACTTACTTTATTCATCTATTTCTTAATTCAGGAATATTTTTTGGAAGTAAAGATTAAGAAGAAAAAAATGTCATTTATACTTATGGCCACATATATTCATATTACTCAAAAACTTCTGCTTAAACTTTGATCAAATTGCAATTAAAGTTTCAACATAGATAAACTAAAAACACAAACAATTTCATTTGTAAAACTACAAAATATAAAGTTATCAGAATTAATTAGTACGTTCAGTATAGATAGGCCCTTAAATAACAGTATCACTGGAATGGGGGTTCGTGAATAAAACTGTGAAGAATCTGATATGGTTAAGATAAAAGAGGTTATTAAAATTCTTCACTTGAACCCGTTTAAATATTCCAAATTGCTTCTTTTTAAGGTTAATTTGTGTTCGTAAACTTTTTGAATGAGTACGTTTATTTACTAAAAAGGAAATACATGGTATTTCGTGAGTAAAGAATTTCTTGTTAATTACAATCCTTCGTATGTCTTCTTTCTGTATGTCTTTTGGTAAGCGCAGACATTTATTTCCTTATATTCCTAGAATAATTGACGAAAAGGTTAAAAAGTTCACAAAATTATCTGAATTATACTTAATAATAATTTATTCCAATTCTTTTCTATCTATTGCTTTCGTAGTAACATTCGATATAGACATATAATTCAAGTACTTAGTGCATTTCTGCCACTGAAAATAAAAGATTTTTTATTTTATAATTAAATAAAGAGGGACCATAAATATTTTTATTTCAATTTAAAACGGAGGTTAAATTCTGAATAACAATCTCTCCTCAAATTTGCTATACTCATGAAATCTCGTAGTAACATTCGATTCGTTTCGATTTCGTGGTAACATTCGATATAAACATAAATTCAAGTACCTAGTACAGTTCTGCCACTGAAAATAAAATATTTTTTATTTTAGAATTAAATAAAGAGGGGCCATAAATACTTTTACTTGAATTTAAAACGGAGGTTAAATTCTGAATAACAATCTCTCCTCAAATTTTGTTATACTCATGAAATCTCTCTTTAAAATAGTATATTATATTGCAAAGTATGCTGTTAAACTCTGTGGAAAAAGTTATAATAAAATATTATTTTTAAAAATACCCCAGTTTGTGATATTGTTTTTATGTGATTTATTATTTTGAAAAGCGATTTTGAGAGGAGAAAAACTTTCAAGAGAAAATTTTAGTCAGAATTTAACCTCCGTTTTAGATTTAAAAAAGTATTTGTGACGTATTTTGTTAAATCTAAAGTGAAAAAGTCCTAGCTCTATTAGTGGTATACGTTTACATAGCAGTTTACATATGTAAACTATCTTTATTTTAAATGAGGTGTGTAAATTATCAGCGTGAAATAAGTTTAGAAAATAAATTTAAACAAGGTAATCCTAGTAAAAAAAGTAAAATGTATCCTAGGTACTTTGTTTAAACTGAAAAAGAACGACCTGGAATTTTCAATACTAAATGTTTTTTTCAAAGATCATAATATTTTATCATTCTCCATATTTACTATAATTATAATTAATTAATAATATAGCCTGTCTTAATTATTTCCAGAAATGTGAAAAAATGCGACTCTCAGTAGTATTTACTTTTATTGCTTACTTTTATTATCATATAATTGAAATATATAACAGTATCTACCGTATTTTTATGTCCGCAATATCCTTTTTTAACCTTAAAACACAATTATTCTCACAAAACTAAAAACGCAGAAAAAATTTCGATTTAAATATTTAATTCAATTTTGCATGACCTGATAACTTTCAAAGCTTCTTAAATTGGTGAAACAAACCAGGGCGAAGTTGAAATATAAAAGTTAGCTAATTATATTTTTTACATAGTCTTATTTAAAAACCACAATACTCACAAGGAATATAAAGGACACGATCATATTTTAATGCAGGAACATGTAAAACAAGTTCTCCCATTGTCTCCATGATTGACGTGGCACATATTTCAACAGAATCGTTATTCACGGACCTGCACGAAGACAATCATCATCAAGCCAAGAGTATAATCGCAAACCTCATTCCAAATAAGTCGTCGACGATTTCGTGGCCTTTTTTATCGCTGTGAGAAATCGATTGAAGCCATCTAATGCAGCTTGTTATCTGTTCACGTAAACAATATCATTGTGTTTTCTTCTCGACATCTCGGTCAAGTCGAGCGTGTACTTACGTCCGTGTTTTGATATCGAACCCATCGGCTGCTCCGACTAACGGTCGCTGTTATTGTTGCATTTAACTTTATATTCGAATCGAATTTGTTATTACAACTGGCCAGCGAACGCGTTCACTGTTACATATGGCAGTTATTTGTCAAATACATTTTTATGGGCATCTGATAGTCGGCAGATAACACCGTTTTGTGGCTTCGGACTGCTCTCTGCGGAGTTGATTTCATTATTATTCGTGGTAGTTACTATTATGTATTTAATTTGGGTTATTCTAAATTACTGTAACAATTGTCGTTCGCTATTAGATTTTGTTTTGTGCCTGTGTAAGTATTAGATTGTACCAAATTTCTTTATAATTGTTCTTAGTTGTAAAGTTAATTACAGCACTTAAATTCTATTCAAAATCGTGTCAAGAGATAAATTTAACAAAATTTAATCTACAGTTCAAAAATATGGTTCCATGGTTTCACTATTTCAGGGTTTCTGGCTTCTTCTACTTCTGCTTTATATTTTTACACTTAGCTAGAGCAGAATATCTGAGATAAAATGATCTTTACATTATGTTTTAGATGTTAATGTATCGTTCTAACGTTTTAGGATTTCATAGTGAAACCACTTATAACTTAGTAAGGTTCATGGCTACACTGTTTCCGTAATTATTGACCTATTTTTATAAAATTTGGCAAACATTCTGTAGATGAGGATCTTACTTAACAGAAAGCTTAAAACTGGAATTTTTTTTTAACCCAATTCGTGACAATTTATTCTATTGTGCTAAACTGAGTGGAGAAACTAAAAAACTAAACAACCACGAGCATAAATAGTACTACGGGGGTTCAGTATACATTTAGGCGTTCATAAACATTTAAGGGTACATATTATTTCTATTAAACTATTTACAAACAACGCAAATATGTATATTGCTTATAATATATTTCACATAAAATCATAGCGCATATTTAAAAAAAAATATAACATCCAGAACCATCGCTGTAATCTTCGCATGACCTTCACGTAGATTTTTGAAAGCATCGTTTTTAGTGTTCCGTACCTTAAAGATAAAAAGGAACGTTATAGGATCACTGCGTTGTCCTTTTATCTGTCTGCCGGCCAAGACCCTTTTTCTCAGGACCGCGTCGAGATATCAAGTCAAATTAATCTCTAATACTTAAATCCCTTATTTCTGCAAAATTTGAAGATCTTGAGTCAACGCAATAAGAAAATACAGCCACTAATGCCACATATTTTAACATCTGCAAATAAATTGAAAACTTATAGGGCAATTCCCGTGAGGTTAGAATAATGAAATTACACAAGAAAAATTAAAAATTTGGCAAAGTCTCACAGCATAAGTGAAGAAAAAAACCCAAAAATTATCAATTTGTAGTTTCATTACATATAAAAGAATTTTTATTTAATATGCAACTATGAAAAATATAGCAGGCAATAGATCTTCGTTCTAAACAATTAAATTTTATAAATAGTTTAATAGGAATATTATGTGCCATTAAATGTTTATAAATACCTAAATGTGTACGAAACCCTCGTAGTGCGAGTTTTTTTCATAATTTCAGGTTGAGTAGTTCCGGAAGTAAGGAGATGAACATATTTATTGAGACCCTTTTAGCTATCCCTTATGAGTTTCCTAAGCAACCTTACGAGCTACGTTTAGCTTCCACCATATTCACACCGAAACTTAGTTCACTGTGTTTGAGTCTATAAAATTCCTTGAGTGTATAAAATGAGATTCATTAATTATTTAGCTGGTTCTTGTGTTGCTATGCTGATTACAAGGATTGATTTTGTAATCTGGACACGAAGAGGCAACAAAACACTTCTGGACGACTGCGATGGCATGAGAGAAAATACCATGAATTCTCCTTCCGCGACTGCCTCTAGTATATTCATATTAAGGAATTGGGCTGCTTTTCTACAAATGATTTTATATATATTTGACTTGAACTTTAAATAAAAATATGTTATCCGTGTTTTGATACCAAAAATGTTGATCGTTGCCCATTTTAAATATCCACCTCTATTCATATTACGACTATGTCAGCATTGTACGTAATTGTCTATACCAAAAGTAAATTCAACGAGGTTGTGAAGAAATTTAAAACATCAACACAGAAATATGATACAAAATAAATTACACAAATAAAACATTTCAATCATCAAAATGTTTGTTACTTTTTGAAACATATACACGTTACTATGACTTACATGGAAATGAAATTGAATTTAGTCCTAATACGAGCATCACACGTTGATGAGCTTGCGTGCTGAATAAAACCGAGGAATTAACAAAATGTGAAATAAAATGTGAAAACTTTATTACATAAAATGGTTTAGTAGAGGGAAAACCAGCCCGTCTGAAAAAAATACAGCAAAATTAAATTGAAACTTAATTTTTCCCTGGATACTTTAATAAATAGTACACAACTTGATTAAAATTTAAACTTCTTTCAATAGTTCCGTCACGTTATAATTCAGATGCGCTTCATTTATTACGGCCAAGCCTCGCTAAAATAAAATTACTGTTAACTATCACATCGGTTTATCTCCATTTATAATCATTAAAATATACTTCTATTTTCCCATGGCGACAAAACTGCTCATTGATTTAAAGAAATCTTTTTTTACATTCAAATAAATAAAAGATTTCACTTCCAAAAACATACATATTCTTCATTTATGAACTTTAAACTTAACCTTCGTCTTTCGAAGCGATGTTTCACACAAATGATTCTACTCACATATTAATAGTGCTCAGTTGACCTTTGACTCATGGAGTGTTTAGCTTATTGTGAAAAATCAAACAAATGAGTTCCAAAACACTGATATTTTGTTCATATCCTTATTTTATTCTTTGTATTTCGGTGTGAAAAGATTCTCTTTACTTAAAAGTTAAGGTTCTTTAGAATATTCTTAGATTTATGTAAGTACATTAACCACGCCCACAATATTCATGGAATATTTTTGAGAATCCCAAAACTAAAAAATTATACAGTGTATCAATTTTTGCCCTCAGTGGATCAGTAATACTGTCAATATTTATGAATATTACCAGTATTAATGATCATCTTATCGTGTGCTATTCACTTATATTTTATTACATATGCATATATTTCAATAAATTTACATGTGATCAAATTCGATTAAATTCAGGTGCAAAACTTTATTTTGACTTAATTATTAGAAAATTGCAATAAATAAGTTTCAAGTCAATTTTAAGCTTTATTAACCCACAATTAAATGAAACTCCGTGATGTAGTATTAATTCTACTTTCTTTAAGATCTTTACCACGACCTAGGTTTCATTTTATTACAACATCTTATTAGGTTTAATTTTATTACATCATTAAAATTTAATACAACGAAACCTAGGTCGTGGTGAAGAACTTAAAGAAAGTAGAAATAATACATCACGTAGTTTCATTTAATTGTGTATAATGAATTTCTACAAAATTAACGCCAAATATATTCAATGTCAAGCTTTATTGACATTATATTTACAATATAATTGAGAAAAATTAACGAGAATTAATGTACTTCTAAAATTACGAATGAATTCCTTCAGTGAGTATATTTTCAATATGTAATATTAATTTTTAACGTAAAGTTTGACAAATGATTTATGCTCTAACAGCATAGTTGTTTAGTATCCACGCGTATTATATTTGAAACATTACGGAAGCAAATTTCGACCCTGAGTTTCACACTCTGAACACCTTTCTGTTATTATGCAATATCCTGAATGTTATTGCAGTAACGATATTTAAAAAAAATTAGTAAGTGTACAAACTTAATATTAATAGATTATATATATGTAGTCTAGAGTTAGCACAGCAATTTCCGCTTCATAGTATTAAAATGTCCAGAAAGTGGACTAATGTGCCTTCCTCTTCCATTAACTCGTTACAAGATAGATGAGATTTAATTCTCTATGCTTTAATCTAACGCTTTCAACTGATTCTATATTAAATGTGATCAACGTATATTCTACTAATGTACCAGATCAAACGAACAGTATTTCTTTTGTGAGTTGGGAGACACGATTTTAGAAAAAGCATTGAATGAGTGACATGCAATTATTGATAGAAAGCAGGATCAGTATAAGTACCGATACAAAACTTATATTTGTTGATTGTAACTGTTTGGGGAAATTAAACATCGCTTAGATCAAAGACAAAACCATAAACCAATCGAATTTTACGTGGAATTGAAAAAAAATATCATAACGCGTACTTAAAATGATGACAGATAAAAAAAATTAACGTCTACTAAAACAGTTTATCTGAGTCTAAATATAAATCAAATGTTATTACTAATTACGTAGACACCTCAGTTTTAGGAGAAGATGTTTCGAAGAAAGTTCTAGTAAAGTATTTTAATTGCCACTGGAAAAGTCAATTGACAATTTTGTAAAAAGTTTCTCAAATGTTTATTTACTTATTATACAAATATTATTTCTTGGAAACCTTGTGACACTATATTATTATTATTAAAGTCAATACTAAATTTTCAATAGTTACCTTTTTTTGTAATTGTCTTCGCATCTTCAGAAGTAAAATTTTGTAGGTTTATTACATTTTTGGTGGTGCTTGTTGTTATTTATGTGTTATCAATTTTATTCTCATTATCATTCTTATTCCATTATTTTTAATTATTATCGTAAATTTTGAATGAATGATTATACTAAATTTTTTATTCATTATTTGCAATTGTTGTTTTTTAATGTTATGTATTCTAAAACTTAATACAATGCATATTGCAAGTATTATTGTAATCGTTGATATAAATTTAAGTAGTTATCCACGTAGTGTGTTATCTATCTAATACTTAAGTATATGAGTAATTATATTTAACTATGATTTGCCACCTGCTCTCCCCCATAAGTGATAAATAAATACTTATTTCTTACACTTTGAATAAATGAGGAAGCAATATTAAAGGACTTAATAAGCTCTTTTCTCTTAATCATTAATAAAAACTACTAAATTTTTCAGGTTTTTTAGTACGTATATATATATATATATATATATATATATATATATATATATATATATACTTACGTTTTAATGTATATTATATACTATACTTATATACTAATGGATCTATATTTTTACATTATCTGATATATATGTGATAATCACCTTTAACCATATGGTTTAAGGTGATTATCACGTATCCCTAAAATATCCTTTTATCATGTTTTGTTTACTTATGGATAATTCATAAATTCGATTGTAATATTTGTATACAATGGAAACGATTGTTAATTCAACAGTCTTTAACAAAATCATATAACATCAGTGTAATGAGTCCACATCTGTGTAATTAATTCTAAATGGTAAATAGTTTTAAGTTATCTATTAAATTACCTTCAGCACCAAATATTTCATAGTATTAGCTAGTTTCAAACAAGTTTACATATATTCTCCATCAAATATTTTGATGTACACATTCACACAATAAGGTGACCTCGACCTTGGTATGGGCAGATTCTTTCGACTGCGTGTCCCAGAGCATATTTATGTCAAAAATTAATCTAACTTATAATAAAGCGATTCCCCCTGCCACGAGAAAAAATCGAAATTTCATAAAGCAAAAACTACAAACACGCAACGCCAATCAGTAATAAACTTTTTGCAACAAATCAAAATGGTCCACAGTAATTAAGAGTTTTGAAACAACACGGCTCTTTAAATAATTATATATCGGCCTTGCCTTGCGGAATTCAGACTATGGGCGTCGCCGAACAACTTGGATAATTATAGTTTTTTATTTGCAACATATTTAAATTTTTTCTATATATATCCTTTAATTGAATAGTTGATTATTTAATTAAACGGTCATGGTTTTTGTTTTGTTAAGCTTTATATTGAGCTCAAAAGTTTATAGCTTTTAATTGCTCCGCGCGTACGGGCGCCATTAGTATCGTCTGATAGGCAAATGGTTTTGGCAATAAAATGGGCGATGTAATAATAAATAATTATATTGCTAAAAATTAATTAGGAGAAGAATCATTAAGTATGTTTGTAAATTTTATTTCGTATGCTTAGACGGCTTAATTAAAGTCTCAAATTGATGATTGGCGAAATGTGTCTTCTTAGGAGATTTCACATTCTTATGAATTGGACAAAAATTGTTACTTAATAATTTAGTGGCTTCGGTTTTGTTTCAACGATTAGCTATATATCATTTATAACTATATGAATATTACTCTGGTCGAAGATTTTAACGTGTCTACGAAAATCTTTACATTCACTTAATATTTTATGACATTTTCATTTAAGAAATTTATATTTTTGAAATTGAAAATAAAAACATACTATTTTAAAGTAAACTAAAAAATAAATAATCAGTTTGAGTAACGCATATTTAAATTTATAGCAATCAAAGATGTGCCGCTAATAAATCAAAAAAAGTATGTAATATGCAATATCAAACTATTATGTCATATTTTTTAATAATTGTTATATTATTTATGTTATTATTTGTATATGCATAACTGCGCTTATTAGCACAACAATTAATTTTGCGTCACAGATATATAAATTTACATTAGTACATATTATGAATTTATATATCTTTGACGCAAATTTAATTTATTTTTAATTTCTATTTCTTGCCATGAAAGCGTGTTTTTTAATTTTTTAAATAAATGTGTTTACGGTTTACTTTTGAACCTAAGAAATCTTATTTGATAAAAAAAATTATTGACTGTTTTCATAATTTATTTCATATTTGAAAAAAAAGACCCGTCATCCGCTGAATCTACTTGTTGGATCTTTTTGGTTAGAGTGCAAGACTACTTTACAAACGTAATGCCTTGCGATATTATGCAGCGTACGGTAAAAATCCCTATATTTATCCACCATTTTGATGTTGCCATTTTTAATTTAAAATTTTTGGAAATTTGTAATTTGCGATCTTGAACCCAAGTATTTATTTTCAGCCGAAAAGTAGCACAAATGACACCACAGTAAACAAAGGATAAGTAGCACTGTCTTGGATTTTTAAATTTTATCCAAAACTTCGTAGTTTCCAATATTAAAAGCCGAACTTCAGTCGGATCGGATCGTATATGTCAATATTTGTCCGCCATTTTTAAACCGTCTTATTATAATTTTCAGTGTTATATCAATTTCGTAAATATAATACTCGTACATTTATCCGCCATTTTGGTAATGCTATTTTTACTTTTTAAATTTCGAGCGAAAATTTTTAATCTGGCACCTTGAAACTCCAGTTATTGATTTTCAGTCATAAAACAAAGGATGAAATTTTTTCGTCCTTGTTTACGCCATCATTATGTATTCCACATTTTAAAGAAAAAATTGCGAATTGCTATCTAATAAAATATCTTAAAAATCCGACTTCAAAAAATTAGGCGAAAAGTGAAAAATAATTAATTCAAAATAGGTAACTACTTATTCGCAATAAATAACTAAGTTACTTATTTTTGGAGTCGGTGCCACTAACTCAACATATCCTTCCAAATCTTATTGAGCTTTTCAACCGCACATCGTGTAACGGCGCATCTTTTCTTGATTTCTTGCTCCCAGCCGCCTGTATTGGATATACTGGATCTGAGGTATATATAACTCTGGAAAACTTCACAGTTGGCAATATTATAAATGTTCGTATTGTTTTGTTCAGCCCGGTCCACGACCATCATTTTTGTCTTATCTCTATTGATGGTTAGGCCAAATTCAAGACTGTTTACTTCTAGCCGCGATAATAAGTCTTCAATATCTTCTTTAGTCTATGCCTTAATTGTAGTATCATCAGCATATCTTAGGTTATTTGTCCGCCAACTTCCAATAGACATGCTTTTATTCCAGTTTTTAAGAACATTTCGCATAATGTATTCAGTGTATACGTTGAATAGCAGTGGTGACAAAATACACCTTTGTAGGACACCAGCTTCCGTCTGAAAGTTTTCCTAGTTGATTTCGTCCACTCAAGCAGCCGCTGTTCTTTCTACATGCAAGCTCTGCATGAGGCATATCAGATGTTGGTGTATTCCCATATCCCTTAGTACTGATCAAAGTTTGTTCTATTTAACCGTCCCGAAAGCTTTTCTGAAATCGACAAAGCAAATATATAGTGATCTGACGTACCCAGTAAGTAACAACTAACCAGTAGCCGTTAAGAAGTTCTGTTAAGAAGTTGCATTATTCATCTTCTCTCACCATTTGACACTGACCTGGTCAATGATACAGATATTTAAAAAAAAAAGTAAAAACTACCAGTAGTAAATAGCTCGAATTACGTTTGATTTATTACCATCTGATAAAGAGTTCCATTATTCACCTCCAGAATGCATCATCAGACTTTGACATGATCGATGATGTAGTTATTTTGCAAAGTAACAACCGTCAGTAGCAAATATTTTGAATCACATTTAGTTTATTGCGATTCGTTAAGGAATTCCATTATTTGCGTCCAGAACTCATCATCAGACCCTGACTTGGTCGACGGTGTAGTTATTTTGTAAACTAACAACTTCTAGTAGCAAATATCTTTAATCAGAGTTGATTTACTTACATCCGCTAAGGAGTTCCATTATTCATCTCCAGAGCTTATCATCAGGCTCTGACCTGGTAAGTGGTGTAGTTATTTTGCAAAGTAACAACTACCCATAGCAAATACCTTGAATCGTAATTGATTTACTGCCATTCGTTATGGAGTTCCATCGTTTATTTCCGGACCTTATATTCATATCATCATCCTATTTATATGCGATCATTCCTATATAACCCTCTTTTAAATAAAAAAAGCGTCATCGGATACGGTCTACTCGGTAAAGAATAATCGCTGAACATACATAAAAATAAAAACTACCCGTAGCAAATATTTTGAATCATGGTGTCATTCATGATTTGCTGCTTTTCGTTAACGAGTTCCAACGTTCATTTCCGGACATGATCATCAAATCACCAGACCTATAGCACCCTCTTTCAAATAAAAAAAGAATCATAAGAATCGCTCCACTCGATAAAGAATTATCGCTGATCATATATAAAAAAAAATATTCCGACGAATTGAGAACCTCCTCCTTTTTTGAAGTCGGTTAAATATATGAAATTTCAGCTTAATCAAATTGTGTATATTAAAACATAATCGCTATATTTCATCACCATCTTGAGACTATAACATAAAATTCCATTGTTATACGAAATAAGTACGTATCCTGAATTTAAAGTGGAAACATTGTTTAGAAGTAGGTGAAAAATCGAATTAAAATGTGGTCAAAATAAAGTTAATAAACTCAATTATCAAAAATTATAAACTCAGATATTGTTACAAATCATATTACCATTCCACTATGAACAAAAATAGAATTTGCCGCACTGACGCACTACATAAGCGTTCAAAAATAATCTTAGCAGTTTTTCCTCTGATAACATTTTTATTATTTTATTACCTTTAATGTACAAATACACGAGGTGAACTTATTACAACAGGAGTAATTGCTTACATTCATACAAAGCACAAAGTAAAAAATATATTATGTATTGTAGAAGATAGTAACAGACTGTGAACACAGCAATAACAAAAAACAATTAAAATAAGAACAAATAAACTGACAAGCTGACATACTATTAACATATCAAGTAATTAATAAAAATATAAAACAAATGGAATATGTCAATTAGGATTCCGTAATATTAAATTTAATTTAAGTTGGCAAAATATTCATAAATAAAAAAAATGTGCTATTATCCTATTACCACGTTTCTCTAAATATTTTTGATGTTCAGTTTTTTTTTTCTCCATGCTGGTTTCTTTACAATGCGCAATATTATTAATTTACAGTTCACTTAATTTTTGTTAACAAGCAAATGGAACTACGTGATGTAGTAGTTTATCTACTTAATTTAAATTCTTAACCACAACCGTAGGTTTCGTTGTATGACAACAACTTAGGGTGGCCAATTTGAAGAGATCTCTTAAAAAAAGTTCAGAATATAAATAAAGTAGATATAATATTACATCACGTAGTACAATTTATTTGTTAACAAAAATTCAGTGATAATGAATTTCTGCAAACTTAAGGCAAAATATATTCAATTTATAGTTCCTCAGTTGCCTCCAAAAAATATTGCATATTACAAATTGTACTTGGTTCATTATTGCAATTATGCTATCTGTGTACAAAATGGTTTTGTACATCAAATCTATAACGAATATGTAAAGCACATTTCGGGATTATATGACTGCAGTTACTATTGGAGTGCGAGGATATAAGGACATGGATGTAAATAATTTGTAGTCAAATAGCAAACAAATTGCCAGTTTTTAGAGTGGTAGTAAATATTGGGATAAAGCATCTCCAAACAGCTGCTTATTTTATCGTAATATGAAAAATTATGACGAGATAGATATTCTTTAACTATGGTTTAATTCAACTTTAATAAAGTAATTAATTCTATAAAGGAAAAGTACTTATTATGTTTTATTGAACAATAACCATTTCATTTGCCCGATATTTGAAATAAGATAGTCAAAAATGAGGCTGAATAGTTTGAAATGTTAAACTTATATACGATATCATAAATTGTACCAATATTAACGATACAAAAGTCTATTTTTGATCTAACATACATTTCCTGATTTTGTTCGTGTCAAGTCTTTTTAGGAATTTCATTGACCCGTTCACAGTTTTCACGACCTCTTCGACATACTTTTCTTGTAATTTAAAATGGTGTGCTTTCCAATATCAATTACTTGAATATCACTTGAAATTATCTAATAACTTAATTTCATTATTCAAATAAAACAGCGATTTACATGCGTGAAAACGATAAATAGGTCAAGTATCAGATTTTCATTCGATGCTCTCATTTTGTTTTCGTAACATTTTTCCGAAAATATATTTTTATTATATAAGAAGTAATATCAGATATTTATGGATTAATCTAAATGATAACCATGAATACGCCTTAAGGAATTAATTGATATACAAGTACGTATCTATATATTTATAACAAAAACTGCTACATATTTTCTTTTATTTTATTCATCCCTCGGATTTCAATGCTGAGCTATAAACATTTCATCGCTTTATTACGGTTCATGTTCACAAAATGAAGAAACTCAGTATATTTTATACACGTGCTACGGACTAAATTGGATCCGTACTTAATGACTAATTCGAGTTGTAGCGATAGAGTGTAGAGGCTGCAGTTGATGTGGCGTAAAATAATTAAATAATATCGAAGTTTACTATGTATAATTCGCTCCACCTCAACTAGTGGCCTCATCATCTTATTATGTTAAGATGAACGTAAACGTTAAGATATATGACGTTTGAACATACGTCTACGCATTAATGTCATCGACCTATCATTGATAGCTAGGCATTTAAATACATTAACATGCCATTAAATATTCAAATGAATAATAAGCTATTAAAGCATAATTAATTGGATGTCTAAAGTACATAATGTTAGACAATGATAAATATTGTGTTATATTGTTTTCAAGTGAATCCAATGGTATTGATTTATAATGGGACATGGAAAGTGAAATTCTTTTGGGTTGCACTACAGTTAATATCTTTACTTTTTGTAGAGACATTTTGAAAGTTCACTTTCACTTAGATTGTCATGTTATTAAATGGTTTATTAATTTTAATAATTTGATAGTTCTAAAAAAATATAATAGCGATCTTGTTTTAATATATTTTTGTAATATAAGAAAATTGATTAATTTATATTATATCTAAAAATCTATATATATATATATATATATATATATATATATATATATATATACATATACATATATTCCTTGAAAGTGTGAAATAAAAATAAGTTTCATTAATAATAAGAGCGTTAAAGGTAACTATGTCCGGTATCGGATGATCATATGAATTAATTTATCCATAATTTGATTAGTTGAAGGTCAACCAACAGGAGTTTACTTATTATAAAACGTTATTATAAAGTATTTAGGAGGCTCTCATGTAATATAGGTAATACTAACAATCTTCCAAACGGGAGATTAGTCGTGGCATCCAAAAATTGAAATTAAAAAATTTCGAGAAATGTTCAAAGCATATCTGCGATGATATGAAAATTGAAGTTAGAAAATTTCGAGCGGTGTTCAAAGCATATTTGCAATATTTTCTTGTCATCCCTCTTTTATGATAAAATTTATTAATAGTGTTACGCTAATATTATTTTTCCACTTTCATTTAAATAGATATTTCTTTCTCTCAAAGGTTCAAATGATTTGAGTCTCTGAAATGTTCTATTAATAGGAGCTCTGAGCATTAGATATTTGTGACAAATAAATATATATAGAGCTTTAGTGCTATTATTGATATCTTTTTTGATATATGTTATTACTAATATATACTTCATTTTCTATATAAAAACTGGTAAATTAATAACATATTAGTAATGTTTTTTTGTTAGTAGAATTTCTTAGAGATACAATTAAGAAAGTAGGAACACATATGCAGGGTTCATAGAAAACGCAAAGAAAGCAACTAAGGTAATTTTTAAGAGGTTGACTAGTGATGAAACCCACTAGATAGATATAATTTTTTTTAAACAAATAAGTTGACAAAACACATTGTCAATTAAACCACATATAATTTAGTATTTTTTTGTTTTCTCATTACTTAACGTAAATAAGATATTTATCTAGTCAGTGCAGTCCAATGATGTGATTAAATGGATATTAGTAACCATATTTAACGTCTTTGATACAATAGTTTCTTTTTTCACTAGAAAAGATATACGATAAATTTATCAACCATTATCAGAATATTTATAAAAATAATTTTAAAATTGATGTAAAATACAATAAATGTATCACAATACAGTAAATGTATCCAAAAAAATCTGTTTCGAAGTATGAAAACCCGAATATGATATATGCCCATTTATGAAAATGGCTCATACTGTTTTGTATTATGGTTACAACCTGTATTTTATTTTTTGGTTTCTCTTGATTTTTCTTTGCTGAATTATTTGATTTTATGTATTGTAATAAATACATTTACCTTTTTTAATTTATATTCTATTTTTATAACGTAAGGTCCATTTTCGCCGAACTCGTTTTCTTCTCTCTGCTGATTTAATATTATACATAAATACAAAAACCCTACATATATTTGCGAAGATGCCGCCGTAATCACTTGTTGTAACATATAAAGTACAGTTTTATGCTAATAGTATAGTTATATATATATATATATATATATATACATCTATATATATATATATATATATATATATATATATATATATATATCTTTGTGATACCAAAACAACAAATATCCTTTAAAATTTGTAAAAAATACAGTCTATGCAGTTATTCAAAACAAACAAGTGGATTTAATTATATAATAACTTGTACGTAATTTTCCAATGTAGATTCGTTTAAAAGAAGTGATAACTAAATGATTAAAATTACTGATGTAATTTCCATTAAAGTACTGTACATATATGACAGCAACTTCTTATTTAATTTTCCAAAATTATCGACGTAAATAAAAGGTGAGTTATACGTACAGACTTTGCCTAATCAAATATCAAAATATTCAATATTTAGTGTAACGTTAAAAATACAAAATGTTATAATTCTAAAATTTACTAGACGATATAAAGCACCTATAAGCTTTCATAACTAAAGAACTCATCAAACGAACACAAACTAGATGTGTTTAATGTTACCCATTAAGGAGCATGACCACTGCCCTCTTTCATCATCAAACACTCCTTGTCGCAAATTGTTACTGAAGAAATCGTTGAGACAAGTCAAACGAACTTAAACTCGATGGGTTTCCTAATAGTTACTGACAAGTTTTCATGACCACATCCCTCCTCCATTATGAAATCCTCCTGGATACATTATGTCATAAAAGAAAACATTGATACAAGCCAAACGAACTTAAACTTGATGGGTTTCTTAACAATTACTGACAAGTTATAATGACCATATCACTCCTCCATTATCGAATCCTGCTGGTTACATTATGTCACAAAAAGAAACACTGAGACAAGTCAAACGAATTTAAACTCGATGGATTTCCTAACAGTTACTGACAAGTTTGCATGACTACATCCCTCCTCTATTGTCAAATCCTCCTGGTTACATCATGTCACAAAAGGAAACACTGAGACAAGTCAAACGAATTTAAACTCGATGGGTTTCCTAATAGTTACTGACAAGTTTTCATGACCACATCCCTCCTCCATTATGAAATCCTCCTGGTTACATTATGTCATAAAAGAAAACATTGATACAAGTTAAACGAACTTAAACTTGATGGGTTTCTTAACAATTACTGACAAGTTATAATGACCATATCCCTCCTCCATTATCGAATCCTGCTGGATACATTATGTCACAAAAGGAAACACTGAGACAAGTCAAACGAATTTAAACTCGATGGGTTTCCTAACAGTTACTGACAAGTTTGCATGACTACATCCCTCCTCTATTGTCAATCCTCCTGGTTACATTATGTCACAAAATGAAACATTGAGACAAGTCAAATGGGCTCAATCTCGATGAGATTAATGTTAAACACTGAGAAGTCCCTATGACCAGCTATCTCCTCTGCCATGTTATCAGCTCAATGATAATGTCATCGAAACTGCATAAGTTTACAAAGTTTCAAATCGATGATAATTAGAAGTGGGTAAAAATCTATTACTTAGAAAAGGTAAAATCTACTTTAAATTTGTTTACATACATAACTATATACAAGTGAAATAAATAAAAGTGTGTCAAAAAGAAATTAAAATGTAAAAGAATTGAGCATGACAAGAGGAAATTAAAAATTAAAAAACTACATATTTGCAACATTGGAAGTATAAATCTGTGGGAAAACCAAATTAACAAACAACGAAATAGGTGAATGGACATATCCATAAAGAATTTTTAATATTACAAGTTAATGAGTAGACAAAAATGTTTGAATTCACGAATAAAATAAACATGTATTTCATGTTAGCATTCTACGGTATTACATCCTAGTTATTTTGAAAATAATGTGGGGATAGAAATAAATAGTAAATATAATTTTGCTATTTAGGTTGTTTGCAGCCACATTTTATTTCCTATATCTAGGCAATATCTTAAAGGATGTGTCCTTAACATGCCTAATAATGTCGATCTAAGAACCGGTATAGCTTACAATAAACAATAAATTAAATCGATTGTCAGTAAGGGCGAACCCTTCCGCGGACTACACATTCTACGTCTTAATTAAATTCACTTCGTGTGAGTAGTCGCTTGTTACTTCCGCTTCAGAACAGTTTTGTGGTAAAACGAGTAATTTATATTGAGGGCGGTTTCGGTATAAAACCACAAATAATTTAATATGCGGGATGCGGTCCTGTAATAACGAAATGTGCTGTGAGCAACAATATAACTGAGTCCTAGGGAATATTGCCGCTTTGATGTGTTGGGTCTAGGCTTATAGAATTTTGGCGGTCAAAGACTTGCATTGTTGTAACAGAAAACCCTTGTAACTAAAGGCCAGTCCTCCCTTTGTTAAATATATACATCAAATTATGTACTGCTTTATGTTATGCCATAAAAAATATAATTTTCTAGAGAAATGTTTTCGAAAATTCTAAAGATACTTTATAAAATATATTCAAATTTAATTGTAATACAATTTGACATATCTTTACTAACAAAAGTGACAAATACACAGACAGTAGTTCACTACCTTGTGTTTACTTTTCACTTATTTTTAGATTTTAAGTATATGTGTGTGCGCATATCTACACGTGTAATATATTACACGTCCAATATTTTTATATGTTTACACATGCATACGAACACAATAGTATACACACACGGACATCTTGAAAGCTGCACTATCTTTGCAAGACAATCATCGAGCATCAGGCTTTTTACTCCATACAATTCCTTCACAAATTTTTTTAATCTTCGAAAACATGTACAAATAAGCACGAATACATACTATGGGGAATTAATTAATTGTAATAAATTTAATCATCCATTAATCAGATATTTGAATATAAATTAATGGCCGATATTGCCATCAGTTTTCTTAGAGAGGAGCTTCGAATTTAATTAGATATATAATGAATTTATTAAAGTTCTAATATTTAATATAACTCTATAACTAGTATCTACAAATAACTATTAGGTTAAATAATCAAAGAATAACAAGAGTAGGTAATAAAAGTTTGCATTTATTCTTTGATTATTTAATCTGATAGTTATTTGTAGATACTAGTAGTTGAGTTACAATCAATATTAAATGTAACTCTATTACTAGTATTTAAAAATAACTTTTAGATTAAATAATCAAAGAATAATAGTAGGTAATAAAAGTTTGCATTTATTCTTTGATTAATTAATCTAATAGTTATTTGTAGATACTAGTAATAGAGTTACATTCAATATTAGAACTTTAATAAATGCACTATAAGTTATCAATAAAGATTCGAAATCAAGGTAAAATTATAGGTTATTTCCCACCAATGAGCAAATTGCAAATCCCCACTGAAGAATACTATTACTATTCTCATATCTCATAAATTACTTTTCACTATTTATCATTTCTCTCGACATTCCTGCTATGTAGGAATCCAAATATAGGAAAATGAAATATGAGCTAAGGAAAATAAAATATTAGCTAAGGAAAATAAAATATTAGCTACGACTGCTTGTTGTAAATTAAGGAATATTAGCCATAAAAAATAAACATTAATCCATAAAAAATAAACATAAATAAAAATTTTGGCTAAAAGAATATTGTAATGGACACTACAATTGCAACAAACAACTTTAAAATTTCTACTCCCCAATTCGACTGCTTCCCTCGTCACGCTCATTAACCTACAGTGTCGCGTCACACGAAACCAACAAGCCAGACACAGCCAAAGAAATAACGAGACAAAAACCAAACAACATGAATATCTTGCAGAACTGCATACATTTACTTTGTAGCAGTCTTTGTACCGACACGTAGTAATTAGACGGAGGAACCGGGGGTGGCACCCCGTTCCGCGGCGTTAGGCGCTGTCGAGCCACGTAAATCAAGTTCAAATTACGGTAGAACATCACCCTGTCTGGACCATTGCGCCTCCGCATTATAACGTGACTGAGAATAGACATATTGCTCACTAAAATGATTAGGGTCATAAACGGAACCATAGTTTGTAAACCCTTGTTAATGTTAATTACTCATTATTCGCCGTTACGAGCCGCGTCCTTTTATAAGCCTTAGCGTGGTGGTTAGTCTCGGTGAAATTTTGAGACGATGTTGTATCTTCTACGCCATAAAGGTTTTGGTGTGTGCATTGCTGTGCTTTATTTAAATTCGATAGACTAGTAATTAATTGCGAGGTAAGAAATATATTTTCGATTAGAATTCAGATAATAAAGGTTAATATTGGAAAACTTGTATCTTATCGCTAATAAGTAACTTATTAGTAAGGTATTTTTTATTGTAAAACTTCCTCGATGAAAATTATGAAATATGTGATGTGCTTTTGACGTAATACTCATAAATGCCCATTTAATAAATTATCTGCGGTATGTAGCTCTTTACGGTCATAGTTCAATGTCCCCAAATTTTTACACGTCCTTTCAATATTATAATAGTTGAATATTATGAAAAACCCAATTATGACAATAAGAATAAATAAGTGAACATGAAACAAATTTGAGGTGTTTCATTTTGTTGGAACTTTTGATAAGCGTGTACTCCGTTTACTCAAAGCCTAGCTGAGGTGTACCATTATGAATCAGCGCTCTGGAAATGAGGTAAGACAATCTGAAAAAAAGGTAACAAACACTCTGAATTAAATTATTTAAAAATTGTATTTATTATAATTAAATTGTAATTAATATGGTAATAAATGTATTTTATCATTTAGTACTTTTTTGAAAAAAATCAGTATTTTTGCAATAAATACATTAGTTATCTCATTATTAATTTTTTATGTTATCTCATTATTCTTTTTTTTTGTTATCTCATTATTCATTTTTTAAACATAAATTCAACCTGGCATTTAATTGTAACTAACTTATAGATGCTTTGGTTTTACCGACGGGTATATTTAAATTATAGAGGCTAGTATTTAAAGTAACCATTTTTATTGTATTTACTATTTTCTTAAATGATATTAATAGTTATTCAATAGGTTATATATTCAGTATTACTAATTGAAATATAAGATGTTGTACTCAGAAACAGTAATTTAGCATTTCTGTCTATTTTAATAAACGTTCTTTTGTCTTTGTATTATTTATACACACACACACCACACACATATATATATATATATATATATATATATATATATATATATATTAATTTTAATGTAAATATGGTATAATTTGGTTATTTGGTATAACTACATAATAATTTTAAAAAATACTCCGAGTACAGTAAATTTTCTTTTATTTGTTTACAATATTACAAAATTTATTCTCAATATAAAGAAAATTGAAGAATATGACGACGACAAAATACGTAAGCTCATTTCTTATAACAACTACTGCTATAGTCACAATAAAGGAACTGCATATAACTTCATTAGATTTGGGTATTATTTAAATTTTCTATCAATCCGTATTTAAAATCTATTATGGAAACTTTACAAGTTTTTAAGTCAAGCAATCTTTTCAAGATCGCTAAAGTGTTCACATTCGTTTTATCTTCGTCAAGAAATTGTATCATATCTATTACTGAAAGACCTTCATAGTTCAGCTACAACGAATATAACTGTAAAACCACGGGATATGATGGAAGGACAAAAAATGGATCTATCTCATTTTATGCAGTTAGATGCACGTGAGTGCATATCAATAATACATTGTCGGTGGCGCGAATCGAACAGACCCGATGACGTTGCACATTACACACTTTGTGAAAACTTCTAGACTCGATAAAGGTGCAAACGCAAGTAAATTCACAAACGCAGCGGCCACAGCCGACCGACAAAGGCAACCGTGTCGAAACAAAAGAAGCCAAGAAATAAAAAGAATAATAGAAGTTATCTTAATTGCCATCGCTAAGATGAAAACTTGCCAAGTAACTGAGTAAATAAAGAAGGGTATCGAAACACTCAACGGATTTTGAGCGAGTAGCGGTGTTTGTTAAAAGACAAAAAAATACCAATTTTAATTTCGTTTACAAGCATCTCATCTTAGAGATATCTAAATATGGCTGTTATTGATGTAGGCCTTAGAGATTTACACAATTTATTGATGGTATTTGGTGTTTATTTAGTCATGTACGACTATATTTTGAAGTATATTAACTGAGTAAATATGAATAGGTCAAAGCATTTGCCAAATATTACAGATAGTAAAACAATATAGATATTTCTGTTAAACAATAAAACAATATAGATAGTAAAATGAATTAATCAAACCCAAATAATTTTAGGAGGCTGGAAAAACCTTAAAATAATTCACTTATTTCCATTTAGGTATTCCTAATTTAAATTTTGAAAATTGAAAATTTTGGATTACTTATTTTCCAACTTAATTTAACTATTAGTATTGCAAAATAGCTTTGGTCAAATATCTATAAACACAAAGAAATTATTTAACATCCAGAAAATAAATAAAGAATTTAATTTACTTTATTTATTATGACTTTATCAATATACAACATGCTAAATATAAGTAAATATATATTTATATATATAAATATATATGTATATATATATGATATATATATATATATATATACATATATATATATATATATATATATATATATATATATATATGATATATATATATGCAGATCAATATTACAGATCGATATTCAATATTACATAACTAGTTCAAAAATATCCCAGTTTGACAAGATTGTGAATAAACGAAAAATTGTGAGACTATGCTTAAATTTAAACAATTTAAAGCAGATTTAATCGAAGATAAACATAAAAATTTATATTTGCAAACTCTGACTTCTGGAACAAAAACTAATATTTATATCAATAACAGCAGAGACGAAAAGGTATAGTAGCGTAGGCGCAAAGTAATAACGGGGCGTGAAATTATAATTTTTGATGCAATCATTTAAAAAAGAAAATGTAAAGTTACATTGCTTCAGAGAGGTACCATCGTCTCATCGGGGCACGGTGAGCTTAATACAGACAATAATTTATATGGATATCGCTGATCAAGTTCAGAAGCGAGCTGAAGTGAGCGGTGAAAAGAAAAGATAATCGTCTGTTTCACCTTCCATAATTCTAGTTATAGAGAAAAACTGACCGAAGAATTATTTGAATTTCGAATTATTTTTATTCCATTTAGCGAACTAATAAAAATATCATTTTTACTACCTGCCGTAAATGTTGCCGTAATTCGTCCTTCGTAGCTCCATGCATAATACCGATTAAAAAGGGTTGGTTTATTCTTCGTATACCAAGGATAAAGGAAGTAATCAAATATAACATAATTATTTCAATTTTAAAAAATATTAATATATTATACAATAGACGAATAGATAATAAGATCGCGCATGTCGCACAGAAGAAATGTAAGTACTTGGGAAGACGTGCTTAATATTATATAATGCAAAATTGGAAACAGAAAGATAGTAAAACATTTGACACGACGTTCCTTAATCTGTTTAATTATATAAAAACTGTTTAACTACCGATATTTCTGTACTCAAGCTCTGAATATTCTTCCTTGGCGAGTTCGATAGAAATCATGAATATACAGGAGACGTATTGTACTTAACTTCGCTAGTACTAACGGATAGAAGAAGAAATTATTAAAAAAAAGGGAATAAAATTCTAGAATGATGACTTATTCTGAAATACCTATATTTCGAGTTGGCATTAAAGAAAGGTGAAAAACGTAAAGTTAAGAAAATACCACATACATTTAATTAAACAGAGTGACTTAAGTGACCTCATTAATGCATTTTATTAAGAATGAAATAATTAAATGACATGTTATTTAAAAGTAGTCGTTTTAAAACAATGAACGAGTATTTCTTAGTGAATTGGAGGAGATACTTCTACTTCGTCTATTGTAAGTGGATATAAATACACTACAATGATAAGTTCATGCTATTATAGTCTACTTTTAAAACATCTTACACAATCTGAATTTTTTGTATCTATACAGAAAACAAATCCAGATATCTCCCGTTGATTTATTTGTCAAAAACGAAAGTTTTAACAAATAAAAAAAGAAAGCGAAAAAAGTACGGAAATATTCAACGGTGGACATTCTAAAAAGCTTAGGAAACTAGTGAAATACGCAAATAACACGATTTTTCTCAACTGTTTATTGTCTTACTCTTATATTTCAAAGTGAATTTAAAATCAGTTAAGAGACTTCCAGGAGATATGGACCTAATCAAATAGACGTATAACAATTATTAGGTTTTTTCTCTTCAAAATTCCTCTTTCCATTGTGTTCTTTACTTATATCCTCATTTCATATAATATATTCAGTATTACTTAGAAACGCAATACCTAAAAAAATACGTTATACATAAAAAGCGAAAGTTATTTTGTGTAAACAATTCGATAACATAATAATAGGCGCGCACTCAAAAAGCTCTCAAAACACCCAACAGTTTTAATGTTGATTCACCATTAAAATATTTCTCCAACAAAACAAGGCAACAAAAAAGTACTATAAAGCACATCACCGCGTCATTCATGGTTGGTTCCTGCGATATCAAATCTTAAAATCGTTATAATATAATAACAATATAAAAAAGTACACCTAAACTATAAGGACGCGTTAGGAAGGACCCCTCCCACTGGGGTAAGCACTCAATAAAAAAATGCCAGCGTTGTTTTTATTATTCAAAATCGGTATAAGTTCCGAGTGACAGATAGGTAAAGACGCCCGTCTACTTCTCAAGTCGTTCACAGAAAGTTTTATAAAATTCTCATGTCATATGACGGCTAACGCTGTCTCCCTCTCCCGCTGCCAAAGCTCTCTCCCTCTAACTGACACCTATCGTCTGGCGTGCTATGCGTTATCTGGCATCTCGTCTCAACTTCACTAGCCGATGTTTTGAATAAATAGAATTAGATATATTCGATTCAATATTGACTTTTGTATCTCTTATATTCAGTTAAGCACGTAACAGGATGGCGATGCGTGGTGAATATAGCGTTGATTGCCGTTGATAATTGGTTACTATATCTTAGTAGGAAGATTGATTTAGCAATGTTAATAATTTTGTAATTCTCTTTTAACACATTAGAATAAAGACAGTCATAGTAATTAGGTTATTTTGTATTTACGGATCAGTTTGTGACACATTTATCGAGAGTAGGTTGTTTTTATAACCTGTAGAATTATTGGTTAAATACAAAATGCAAACATCCAGATTTTATTGTTTACTAGCTGTACCCACGACTTTGTTCGCGTGGAATTTGGAACAAGAAAAGTTATTAGGAATTTTTTTTTTTATTCCTTTCTCTTAGAATTCTATGAGTATAAAGTTTACTTAAAACGCTAATGGATGGCGTTGGTAGCTAAATCTGTTCTTAAGACTGACTTATCTTTTTTTGTGAATCGATTGAAATGAAACTAAACACAAATATTAGCACAATCTAATCTAAATACGTAAATGAAAACCGCATCCAAATCGATTAAGCCGTTGTGAAGATTAGTGTACATAACGAAAGTGCGTATAGACAAACAGACAAACCTACAAACAGAAAAATAGAAAAAAATTCTAAAAACTGTTATTTTAGGTTTCATAGCGTGTCTTAAGTAGGTACTTACAGTAGACAGGTAACTTACAGTAGTAGGACACTTAGTCTTATTTAAAATATTCAATGTACAGACCCAGTTATTTTTTGTATTTTATTATATGTATAGATTAAATAAAAAATTATAAGAACCATTTAAAAATAAAATAATGTTTAAAACAACAGAAAGAATGGGCAAAAGTTCCGTATAAAATGGAAACCCATATAATCGCTCTGCATGAAAAATGGAAGTTTCGTGGAAAAAGTTTTATAAAAATAAACTGTTCCAAAAATAGTTGTGGAAATCGACACGTTTCAATTGTTATAGTTGACCAATCGATATAAAAAGAGAATCAAAACCAAAAATCAGTGAAGAATTGCAACCTGTAGCGTGTCCTCACATGTACATTCATAAGTGTATACGTACAGACGAATGCC
Organism: Druceiella hillmani; assembly: GCA_039881145.1. Classification (NCBI taxonomy): domain Eukaryota; kingdom Metazoa; phylum Arthropoda; class Insecta; order Lepidoptera; family Hepialidae; genus Druceiella; species Druceiella hillmani. The sequence goes on along the minus strand of JAYKKI010000048.1, from coordinate 3,243,336 downwards.
ATTTTTCAGAATGTAATTTTTCAAATCCATAATTTACATTAGGATAATAAAATTTTGAAAAATAAAAATTATGCTACTTTTCGCAAAAGATCCCTTCTTTCCAAAAAGCTATACTAATAGTAAAATTACTTGAGTTATAATTAATTCTGCCATCAAAATTCAAGGCTGGCGCATAAGTTGATAATAATACAAATCCGTGGGTTGTACGATGGATTTTTTTATTACATCCTGAAAAATATACTGCTAAATAATGATAAAATAATAAAAAATTCCAAAATTTAAACATTAGTACTAATTTTGCATTTATTTATAAAATAATTTTGCCAAATGATATTGGTTAGTTGAAATTTTTAAAAACGTTTTGATATATGATAAATAGCGATACAATATGAAAAAAGTTCCAAATTTAAACTTTGGTAAAATGTTGTGTTCACGGTAATATAATATTGCTATATAATATTCGTTAGCTGAAATTTTGAAAAAACGTTTTGATACGTGATAAGTAGCGATACAATATTAAAAAGTTCCAAATTTAAACTTTAGTAAAATGTAGTGTTTATGGTAAAATAATATTGCTATGTAATATTGGTTAGTTGAATTTTTAAAAACGTTTTGATATATGATAAATAGCGATACAATATGAAAAAAAGTTCCAAATTTAAACTTTAATAAAATATTATGTTTACGGTAAAATAATATTGCTATATAATATCGGTTAGTTGAAATTTTTAAAAACCTTTTGATATATGATAAATAGCGATACAATATGAAAAAGTTCCAAATTTAAACTTTGGTAAAATGTGTTTACGGTAAAATAATATTGCTTTATATAATATTGGTTAGTTGCGATTTAAAAAAAAAACTTTTGATTTTTATAGGATCATCGCTTTCGACTGAAATTTAGATTCTTCTTTAAAGTAAGTAATATTTCTAGTTTCAATCATAATGATTTCAAATAATATTGTATCATACACTTAATATGGCAATTAATTACACTTTGAAAACATACATTCTTAAATTTGTCATATTACGTCGGAATAACGATGTACCACGATTTTATTAGAAACCTAATAAAATTGTAACAGAATTTATGAGGAATATTTATTATATATTTACTTTACAAGATATAAATTAGAAGTGAAAGTTTTACAAAATTTGAGTACAAAATTTTACCTTATGATATTGACATTTATCGATACCCAAACTTTAGGCGTAATGCTCACACGCGGCGTTGTTTGCATTAATGTATACATATTATCTAAAATATAAATGAAGGTTAAAAATGACATGTAGGATAAAAAAACACAATATATACCATTCTAGTGCAAGTTAAGATGAGAAAATAATTTAAGTTCGCATAAAAATAATTAGTTTCGTAAATTAGTATTTTCCAGAGGACTGAAGTTTTCGTTTTTAAAAATTATATTGGGAAAATGAAATTTTATATTAAATTTAAACCTATTTTTAGGTACACATAAATTTTCTGTCCATTAAAAATATTTTTACAACCCCAAAATTTTTAAAAAATACTAATATTTTTACGTAATTTGCTTAAAAATAACTGCGTAACTGAAGTGTAGGTTGCGAATAAAATAATTTCTACCCATTTTTATTTATAAGGTTACTTATTTTTATAAGTTACTTAACTTTTAGTTACTCATGTTTATTTAGTTCATTTTGATTGTAAATCTCTGAGAAAAATATTTGATATTGAAATGGACATTACTGCAGCAAGAACCTTCGTAATACGGAACTAGTTACGAACTACTTTAGTGTTTCTTGGTCTCAAAACATTAAGACAAAAAGTCTTCATTTATCTTAAACGAAACATCATATTGAGTAATACGACCTACCTATCTACCTATCAAATACTAACGTGTAACTAGATCATACCAATATTTATACTCCTCATTAAGGATGATTTATGATAATAATCAGCAATTATAACATCGATGTCAAGTCGCATTGAAACGCCATCAATGGATCCCTTATAAGCAGAAACTGATATCCGACGTTCACATTACGAAACCAAGCGATAATTGAAAATAATTGGTCTTGCATCTACTCGATGAATTGCACAAATGCTCCATTGATATCATCGAGCTAGTCTTAACAAGCTTAATAAAACTGATAGAAGATCTAAATAGATCAGTCATATCGAAGGCGTATTGGGGCGGGGTTCAATTTGTATACATCGATAAACTAACTAGTAGACAGTTTGTGCTGGTTCGTTGTCCGGTATTTGTTTAGTGGTGTATTGATACCGCATCGGTTGGAAGAGATTAAAGATATTAAAAGTCATCATCATCTTGTACAAGTACGTATTAGAATCATTGCTGATGAACTACTCGTGTTCTTTTAACCAGCAACTTCGTGAAACATAAGTGATAATTGCATAGTGCTTTCCAATTATAAGCTTCCCAGATCACATATTTTTTCTAAATACGTATTAACTAACAAGAGGTATATATGTGTATAAGAAATCTAGTTTTTAGTGTAGCTTCCGTTGCAGCTAAATATATTGAGCAGACTATTAATGACTGCCTTGAAATTGGCAAAATTCATATAATTCGATAGAGGTAATACCAATATATTGGTAGTAAAAGAATATACTTGTTAGCAGATTTTAAATGGAACGAAAAGAGAAAGAAAATTGAAGAAATATCAACACGTGGCGTAATCGTAATAAATAACAATAAAGTGAATAACAGCATCACTTTAAACAATACATTTTTGCACACCATTTAAAATTTTTTTATTAGTCCTTTACTTCGCTTATTACATATCTGTATTACAAAAACTATTTATGACACATTGCAGTTTATAAAACAAAATCGTTTTGAAGCCACGGGTAGATTAATAGCTATTATATCTTGTTAAAACCAGCAATCAAGTGAATGAAGATGGTTACACGAGACCAGCAGCAAAATATTACCTTCTGTTTGTAGTCTACCATCCATATGAACATATATGTATAATCCATGATTGAAATTATCATCTAAACCTTGATACGATATAAATATAATTATTTATATTATTTTAACATTTCACATGCAAATGACAAACACAGATCCCTTATTATTTCGTCATGTTTGTCTGTCTGTCGGTATGTCACAGCGTATGCAATACTTTTAGTTTAAAACCGATTGTAATATAATGCTACAAAAAACCTGGAAATGAAACAGATGGATTACGTAAAAATTAAAACAAACAAAGTTAAAAAAAAAAGAATTTAAATATCCACTAATAAATCAAACTTGCGAATGTTATTTTTTATGAAATGGTTTTTCGAGGACTCTGTACAGTGAGATGTCATTACAGAAGTATTACAGAGATGTTCTGATATGGCGTCTCCTTTACAAGATATCAGTATTCGAAGGGATTTTAAAATGACACCTCGCTAACTTCCCGCCTCCTCGGTTAATCTCGTGAGTAAAAAGTCTGAATAAAATCAGAATAACAGCATTTAGTTGGTACTACAAAAAATTATTTTGGTCAATTTTTGTCAGTAAATCCGAAATACTTACACAATTATTTATCTTATGTCTGTGATGCAGTTAATATGAGTATATTTATAAAATAATCTCAATATTTCTGAATAGTTTAATGCGAACACAGCGTACTCTTAAATATTTAAACTTTAATGAATACCTACGAATGTAGGGAACCGTTGTATTATGAGATCTATTTGCCCTTAACGGGTTTGCTTAGCTCAGATGAGAAAATGATCATCACCAAAGTCCATTGTCAAAAACGGAGCGTCATCGTATGGCTTTGCTTCTGTTCATAAAATATATAAAATTCATCACAAATTAAAACGTCCACTTTACGAAGAAATTTTATTATGATCTACTTTGAATTACAGTTCCAAGAATATGGAGCGAAGAAATGCCATAGCCTAAAATTTTGACGATCATCGTGACTCGCGTAAATATTACCGCCATCAGAATCGTATGGGTATTTATAATGTAAATAAGAAATTATAAAATATATGGATAAATTTATATTGGGAGAATGTATCCTTTCTATGCAATGAAAAATTATATGGTTTGTATAAAATAACAAATTGGTGACATGCAAATGACGATCTTAATGTTCGTACTTGCTATTTCGTTCATACCACTATATTATTTCATTCGTTTAGTACTTTGCTTTGGCTTGATATCGTAATATTACATAAATTATGAAGTTTTTTTTTTAGTAATTCTTATTTTTTGTCTATATTTATGGATGGTTTTTATCCCAAAGGAAGTTTTGAATAATGTTATTGATTTTATTTTCGGTTTTGTACAATTTTTCGATTTCTACTTTATTTTCAACGCCATATTATCAATTTTATGAAAGCCAAGAGTAAATGAAACTTATACGTTTAAGAAAAATTAGTATCACATTTTTATGCATATTAGTACTAACACATTAGATATGAATCTAAACAATATTATTTAAAATAGCCAAAAAACAATATTAACAGAAATTAATTTAAAGAAGGAAAGTCAATTGGTGAAAGAAATGACAACCTACAGATAATTTCTTTACTTAAATATGTAAAAAAACAATAGAATTGTTTATAGCAATTAATACTCAGTGTATATTAAAGAGGAACAATCAAAACAATGGCTGAGTTCAATACCTACAGGTGTTTATAAATTTTATGTTAATTTCCCATTATAAATTTTATGTGAATTTCCCATTATAAATTTTATGTGAATTTCTATAATTCTCTCAAATTAAATTATGTCATAAAATTAAATATTCTCTTTACCACAACTTATCTTTTAAATGGACTCTTCGCCAAATGTAACTTTGAAAACTAGTTTTATGGAAGTACATCAGCTTCGGAGCGCTATTCGATAATAGAATACACCATATTAGCTTCACTTAGTTCGAAGTATGCAATATTAATGATATCTCAATAAACAATTTGTCCTTTCAAAAAACATAAGTAAACGTTCGATATCTTAAAGCTTGAAGCATGCTAAGAAATATACTTTCAACAAATTCGTTATACACGAGTGGGATGGCAGACCGACGAAATTGTTCTCATTACACTGATAGATCATGATAATATCGCTAAGGCAGAGTGACGGATTGGTAGCTTACACGTGAATAACTATGAGTTTTTTGTAACATGTTAGAAAGCTGCACGTTGCTAGCAGTTTATATCGATTTACAATCAATTGCATACTATCTACGTGTTGACTGGAAGCAAATTGGATATGGAAAGCGTAACAGTAAAGAAAAAAAAATTAATTTAAGATTAGACAAATTCACTTTTTGAGTAGGCAACGTATATATTTAATCATGGTCAATGTTAATACTTATCATTGAGACTTCAAGTAACCGTTGAGATGTAAAACATACGAGTATATATTTTTTAATAAAAATGTAACGTTGCAGCTATACGGCAATAGGCTTCCCTTTATTTTTTGTCACGTCTTATTAAATTGTTATCATAGTATAAATTGTCTTAAATTGTCCCAAATTTCAAAAATAAAAGATATTTTAAATATTTAAATATATATATAGAATTTTTTGAAATATGAAATATAGTCAGTCGGTCTAACGATTTAGGTATAGACTATACAACGAACACACACAGGAATATGTGGGTATGTGAGTGCACGCATACAGGAATGCATGCATGCACTCACAAACCCGCACTTTCTATTTTCATGTTTTTATGTTTTATTAATGCTTAAAATCCTTAAAATTTCTGCTCTACATTTAGAATTATTTCAAACGAAAAGAAATTATTTACAGAAAAATTTGTAAACTAACAAAATCAATTGACATCTGACCGACACATCTTAGCCGCCCAATATTAGAAACAATTTGTGTCAATATTTGTAACAGTTGGCAAAAAGGCAAATTTTAAAAACTACCTTGTCGATATTGAGATAAATATATATCATCATAGTATTGATTTCGTCTGTTATAATTTACTGTATATTTCAAGCAAATTTTAATTATTAATACTAAATAATCTTTCACGTTGTACCTCGAAATCAATAAGTTTGTCTTTGATTAAATTTTTCCTGTGAATCTTTTTCAAATTTCCTTAATTCTACATGCTAACATTTTTTCCTACACATTTTGCTTTAACGTGAGAGGAAGATATAAAGGTTTACTCACGTTTTGTACAACTTAAACCAAATATCAAATCCCGTTTATAAATTGAGAAATACCAGATTCATATCGATTTGAAGCGAAAATTGGGACACAACGTGGTTAAAAGTGATTGTAATGCACGGATCACATGTCGCATGTCGTGACTGCCAATCGTGATGTTTGTACGATTCATTGCCATACATAAACTGCACTTTGATCAGCTACTTGTAGTTTGATTAACGAGTGATCGAATTCGGTACGCGCTGTTCAACCTTGATCGACTGTCTGAGTCGCAGCAAGCCAGCGCGCTCACAGAGATTTGACAGAAGTCAATAAACTAATCGCGTGATCGATGACGTTCCATGAATAACTTCATTTGTCCTTTTATTCGGTAGTTATTTTAGTACTTTGATATTCTTTTATTATGTGTATCTTGTTACTGAGCTGATTTTACCGTGCACTACTGAGTTTTGCTATTTTTAGGTTACAGTATACGTTTGTAGGTAATTCATGGTTTTGTAGAAGGATATATAACCCTAATAGAAATATAATCCCTATATGAATGTTTCGTTATTTTTAGGACCCCATAGTAGAGTTGCCAAAACGGAATACTAATTGAATCACTTTCGGTACCACAGTCGAATTTCTCTGAAACTATTTGATGTAAAAAATTGAAATTTAGCATAGATTATGGTAACCCAATTATATACGTGATATATAAAAGCATCAAACAATATTAAACTTATAATCCGTAGCATCAAACAATATTAAACTTATAATCTCGTTTTTCTCAATGGCACTGTGAAACACAAAAGTATTGTCGTAGTGGGTATTGAAAATATCCCATGTTTCAAAAATGACACAATATATCTTATTCAAACCGATTTTCGTTGAAAGTTTATTTCAAGTTCTATTACTTTCATTTTTTCAGAATTTTCCATCAGTTGAATAGTGAGTGCGCCCGGGGTGAGCACTCTAACTTTTCAACTGACGTTTTTAAGATTTTAGAAACGCATATCTCACCAAGTATTCATTTGAATAAAGAAGTTATTTTGGAATCTGTGTGCACACTAGATTTTTTTCATCCCTCAGTTATATGTGTGGAGTGCCACTCCTAATATAATTTTTTTTCATAACTACATAAACAACGATAAGAAAGCGATTCATAGAAGACACCTACCATCCAAATTTCATCCATATAGTGCCAATAGTCTCCGAGTAAAATGGCTGTGACATACGGACAGATAAACCGACAGGACGAAAATATAAAGTTCTCTTTTTGCGATTTGGCTACGGAAACTAAAAAGAAGGGGTTATCGTGTTTGGTGTCAAATGAAAACTAACTGAAGCACTCGCTCTACGAGACATATGAAGTATTTTCTTATTAATTATAAAAAAAATTGTTTTTCAACATTGATTGACAAATGTAAGCGCGAAAAACGGTTAGCGTTTCATAATATTTATATGCAATCTAGGAATGATATATGACTTCGTCTTGCTGTATAACAGTATATATATATATATATATATATATATATATATATATATATATAGGTATGTATATATATATAAAGGATTATCAAAAGGAATGTTAAATAAATAATTTTTATAATTTTTCAGTTTTTTTTAAATAAACAAATTAAGAGGCAAATTAAAACTTAAACAATAATTAATATATCTTCATCATTACAAAAAAGTAAACAAACTGTCTAATTACCTAATTTACTTCGAAGCAAATTCAATTACTTACATCTCATGACTTAGACACTGAAAACATTCCGTTTCCCGAACACGCGATTACTTTTCCTTATTGTGGCAATACTTGTAAATTTACTATTTTGTATGTATTCTTTCATTTTATTTTTTTCCAATTTCAAGCACCTCCGCATACACAAAAATGCACTTCCACACATTCATACAGACGTATATACATTAACCTGAAATGAAAATGTATGAAAAAAAACTCTCAAGCATTAGTAGAACTCGCACTACGAAGGTTCCATTCGCGTGTATGTATTTACAAATATTTAATGGTACACGGCACAATACTTTAATTTTTCAGAACATAAAAATATTGCCTACTGTATATTTCATGGGCGCATATTTTAAAAAAATGTATGATGCCACTTAGAATTAGAAATCATTAATTTTTGGATTTTTTCCTTTACTTGTTATATAAGATCTTCAGTCATTGAGAAAGACTATGACATAAAAAAAAAAAAATTTTTAAAGGGCCACTTTTTTATTGCATGAACCAAAAAATAAATAATTTAAGACTATAGGCCTCAGTATAGGATATTATTTTTAATTAATATATAATTGTGTAAAAGAGACAGACAGGCAGACAGATGGATGAACCACCTTAGGATCTTATGAGTATTCCATTTTGAGGAACGGAACCCTAAAAAGAGTAATATGAAAATTTTTTTTTCTCGAACCGATCACCTGCAAGGAAACTTGATTTTAAACCATCTATATATTTTATTATAATTATGCATTCCGAGATATTTTGCAAAAGAGGAATTTTAAATAATGCAATATGCAATGAATTATCAAATAATCTATTAGTAAAATTTAACCACGTCCGAAAAAATGGAATTGATATAGCATTTTTCAACTCTGTTACCTTGTATTTATGTATATTCAATAAGAATGTTTCTCCAAATCTGGTTTTCTTAGGAGTAACATAGGCTTCTGTCTCGAATATTTAATATGTATCGAGTTTCATTACTTCACTCACTTTCCTTTCATTTCTTTATTTTTTTAATCCTTTTTCTTTTTCAGAATTGTTTACTCTATCACTTCAAATTCTCTTCACAAAGTAATTATTTTAAATTACTAATAATAGCGATTTGAAAGAAATGCATACGTGAAATTATGGATAACATTTATTTTCTTATATATTTTATTCCAAATTATACTCAAGTTATACGTATACGTTTTGAAATAAAATACATCCTACGAGCAAGCAAATTAACATTGCATTAAATCATTGTTGATTCATTGCGACATAAAGACAATGGTAATACTTAAAACAATTGAATATAAAAGTTTACATCCCAAATGAATCTGGCGACCAAAAGCGTCTGCGTTCGCATAATGATTTCATTATTTCATTCATTGTCACGTGCCGTGGTTGTGATGTTGCAAGGGACATGTGGGAAATGGTTGTAATTAACTGAACCTATAGAAAATTGTGAGTTCATTTGCAATGGAAATATGAAATGGTTTTTCGTCAAATATCAAGATAGGCTTGATATTGAATAAGATACAAGTATCTGCTTAACATAAATATTATTTAACTTTGTATCTAGTGGAAAAATCTTCAGGATTTCTAAGTAATACTCATCGGAAAAGAAAGTAGGACTTGGTACGGGTAAATAAAAAAATTTATATATTTTTTTAACGTCTAATTTATTTACATCGCCAATTAATAAAGATTTTTCACAGAAATTTTGTTAGTTTATTCAATGTATTTATCTGCTCTTCTTCATTAGCGAGTCACTCAGAAAGTAGTCAAGACTTCGTTTTGCAAATCTTAATCATTAAATTTTTGAAACATGACTAAAAAGCTATTCACGTGACATTATTAATATTTGATCAAACTCTGTTACAAGTCTTGTTATTCTTGAACAAAATCACCTCACCCATTAAGAATTAATTTGAGTTAAATGTCGTTTTCTCATATTTTTATAAAAATATTGATTTCCGAACCATGCATTTCTTGCAATTGATGTATTGTATTGTATGCATGTGTCAAATTAACGTAATATATTCCTGTATTCTAGATTACATGTCTATTAACTTCAATAAATTTAATTTACCAAACATTAGTAGAAAGGTAAGTATTTTACTTTTTCAAAATTTCAGTAAAGAGATTACTTATGTTTACGTGTTACGAATACATTTACCAAATATTAGTAGAAAGGTAAGTATTTTTCTTTTTCAATATTTCAGTAAAGATATTACTCTTGTTTACGTGTTACGAATACATTTACCAAACATTAGTAGAAAGGAAGTATCTTACTTTTTCAATATTTCAGTAACGATTGACTACTCATATTTATGCGGTAAAATACTTATTAGTAAATTTCAAGAATAATTGTAGTATAACAAAAATTCCCTAAGAATTGAAGCGTTAATTTTGAATTTTGAATAGTAAAATTTTAGAAAACTTAAGGTAAATATTGTCATGTACCATATTTCAAATTTTCCAAAATGGATTATATGTCTTTCTTTTAAGCAAGAGGCTTACTACGAGAGTGTACAAAACTTACAGAGCTCACATAATCCTGTAGCATATATAGAAAAACAAATGCATGCACACTACAAAAATCACATATTTTGCGTAACCAAAAATGTTAAACAATTATTTTTTATGTACAATTTCAAAACTCGATTTTTTCGACGCCAATAAAAAATGTTAATCTACTGGAGTATATTTCTTACAATGAGGCAATATTTATTATAAGCTCCTCGCAAGCTCGATTCGATATACCGCTCCAGTTTGAACCAGTAAATTGGTACAAACGCGAAGCGAACTCCAGACTAAACATCTACAAATATATGCAAACGCACTTAGGAAGAGCAAGTGGTGAGCGTAATAACAATTTTAAACAGAATCTTAAGTGTACGCAATATCATTGACCGTAATTCTCTTTTCAGAGCTTCATTCATTAAAATTTGTCTCGAAAGCTAATGGCTACGAGATACTATTAAATTGTCATAGTCTTTGCCAGTGCAAAGAGTAATCGTGAAGTCACCGCCCTCGGTCATTTGTAGGATAAATTAATAATGAGTTATAATCATGTTTATTACGCAGATATTTAAAGAACGTGATCTACCTATATATCGGTTTTATTATGTAAAGTTAATATGTGTGGTGGGCAAGAGATGCATTTAAAATCAGAGTCTTAGTATCCTGAAATAGAAATTATAAGTAGCTACAACTTTTCACAATGTGGCTTCGAGTCATCTAATATGGATTCTGAAAAGTTCCTTTGTTAAAGTAATGAATAAATAATAAATGAAACAAAAAAATGCCTTGAGAAGAAAAATATTTGTTTCAACGCCATATTATTTTTGGACCAAAGTTCAAGACTAAAAATCTACGTGCAGGGCTGTTATTAAATATAAATTAAACTAGTATACATTAGGGACTTGTTGACACGTGTTTGTTGTATACTTTTCTTTTTAAAATTAAAAACACGTGTTTTTTAAGAAAATATTTTATTCTCGCTCTTGGATTGTTTCGATCTCATACTAACGTATGTAAATTTTCCTCCAGTATTCTCTTTATTTTTTTAGAAATCTAACACTTATAATTAACACAATTATAATTAAGTGTTTTCTTAACATGTGCTTTATCATAAACTCGCCAGATATTTTATATCTTTTTTTATATTATTTCCAGATGTTATTGATTACGACCCATGTAGTTTCTACAGCTTAAACAGTACATTAATTGTTTATGTTCATTTTATCACCATATTGATTTACTACGGATTTATACTTATCGCTTAGCATTATAAACAATTATGCAGTATAATCTGCATCAATATGAATTTAGTAGCACCAAACAACGCAAGTATGTGTGTATCATTAAATTGAATGTAATACACACACACACACAACCACGCACACGCGCACGTGCACACGCACACGTACACACACACGCGCGTGGACGTACGCACGCACGCATGCACATAAAAGAATTTAATATTATCATTGATTATACATCTTAACAAGCAAGGCACTTATACTCTGCACTTTTGAAACGATTCACATATTCATGTCTGACTACCTCTAGCCTGACTACAGGTTTCTACATCCATTTTTGTGAAACACTCCCATAATTTTTAATTATTGTTAATGCCACGAGGACAGACAAAAAATTAGATCCAGTAGATATTAAAGTACCTATTAAGATTTGCCACTTCGAATTTTCGGTTACAGTTAAAGTTATATAAATTACTTGATATCACGGCATGAAACTGATACTTAAAAGAAAGTACAAAATGACTTTCTCATGTATCTTTTCAGTATAATTTTTTATTTGCATTTCTTTAGTTTAAAACACTTTTTGAATAGTCGTTGTATATAAAATGACTAAGAAGTTAATAAAATAAAAGAAATATGTTTAAATCAAAACTGAATTTTCATATTTAATTTTATTTATATTATATAAAATATTGTTTTCATATTTAAGAACAAAAAAGACGTTCACTTTTTTTTAAACAACAATGCTATTAACTTCTATTTCTATATATGTAAATTGTGCCAGAGGCTAAGTCAAATGTCTATTGGCCATATTTTAAATAACAATCATTAATCAATCAATATGTAAACTGACAGCAAACTATACCGTCATAATAGAAAACCTGGAAGCTTCTCAGATTCAGGAACTAGACCACCTGCAAACACATTCCAATTTCAATTTTGTTTTTTTGCTTACTTACTAAGCTTATTTACGACTAACTTTTAGTCACTTTAATTTCATAGAAAAGAAGATAGATTTGTAGTAATATATCCAAATAAAAAGCCGTGATTCCTTCTACAAAAGAAAACTGAAAACTAATATGTTAAAGTCATGTATTATTTAGTTTTAATTGAAGAACTTACTGCGATGTGCAATTGGCAACAGTAATATTTGAAAAATAACCGGTGAGACTAAAAAGTATTTGGTGATTCAATTCGCGGCATATGTGTGACATGTGAACGTTTCCTTAATAAACGACGATCTGACTTGTGGGGTCAGACGATCGTAAATTTTCAGCCTTACGATGCCCCTACCAACAGCAGAGTCTTGGACGAATCGCCATACCGGTGAGACTTTTCCCACGCGGGAGTTATACAAGTGACATTAAAGGTCCAACGACAGCCTTGACAAACTAAATGAGCTGAATTTACGTGTAGGGTCAAACTGTTGAAGTCGCTAGAGGAATCTCAGATTTATTTTATACATTTTATTGTTGTTGACATTTCAATTAATTTTGCAAGATTCTTCCTCTTTTAAAATGTCTTTAAATGCATGTAATTTATGAATATTTGGAGCATATTAGTGACCTCGTTTTTATTATTTTATTACTTTAATAAAAAATAAGATAATGATCGATTAAGTAATAAGCCGGAGATTAAGAAATAAATATTAAGAAGTGTTGAGTACATACTAAACATATTACAGAAGAAGTAGATGTAACTAATTCAACATTTGAAATAGCACAAATAAGTGTATGAATTAAAATGTCGATCATTGCGATAAATATTACTCAAAGTACTGTGATAGATAAATAAGGATGAAACGTTCATAAACTTTGGAACAATTTATACAAATCGCCGCGTTCATTTATTCGGACGAACATTACGGAAGTTTACATTTACTTTTTGAATAACATGTTATGTTTACTCAGTATTCAAAATTATTTATCTATATTATGATTATTAAATGCTACGTTTCTAAAAATTACTGTATATTTAATAAAAATAAAGAAATTATACATTTAAAGAATAATTCACGAAGAAATATGGAAAATTAATTTGTTTTTAAACACATTTCTACTGTAATTATTGCAATATCTTAAGTTATAAATAATCGTCAATGAGCACAGTTGGAGACTATTATAAATGCGATATACATAAACCACGTGACTTTTATCATCGAATCTAAATATTGGCGAGCAGCAAAAACTCGCAATGGGTGGTCAAACCTTACACGAGCGCTCTTGCGGTTACTCAAACACGGCCGCGTTCACATCTTTACAATGATAAATAGCCCAACAGACATGAAATGTCAGTATTTTATTTCCTATCTCTTATACTTCTAAGTCCTATTTAAATAGAATATTATACGATGTAAATGATAGTTGACGAATCGTAACTTTCAGCTCGCAAAGAGCGGTCAAATATTGAATGAAAATTCTGGTAGTAAAAACTATTTGGATTGTCTTCTGAGACATTTTTCAATTCCACGGTCGTATTGTTCCTCGTTGGGTTATAAATTTTCGAGGAGCGTGTCTGATGTGCGCCTCCCGGTGTGAAATGCGAAATAATGTTGAACACATTTGACTTTTGTGTGTTGCAGGCCGCTTTTGGGGGTTTGTAAGTGTTTTTATTGGTCACGGGTCGGTGAGACGTTGGCGTCTTTGATAGAATAGTTTTTATTTTTATTAAATTATTTTATCAATAAATGCAGTTGTCTTTTACAAGTGTGATAATTATTTTTATAATAATTATTTCACTCGTAAATATTATCGTCATAATTGTTGTTATTAAATTTTGAAAATTTCTTTGCAATAGTATTCAATGATCCTATATAAAGAATTTTTTGGACTTAGCAATTTTTTATACATTTATATACGTAGCATAACAATTGACCCATCTCAAAATTTTGAGTAAACGGTTAAATTGTTATAATCTTTGTTTTATACAGTAGATGGAATGTGGCACAACTTATTGTTTATAAGTTAACCCACAGTAGACGTTCTAGGTAGACACTTCGAGTGGATTAGAAACATCTTTCGTATTTTTAAAAATTGTTTAAACACTCTCTTCCCTTGTTCTGAACGTATACAATTTTTCGATTATTATACAATCATATACTAGACTGTACGAAGTTCTAACAATTTTTTTTTAATTTCTTTAATTACATCCTGATATGTAGGTTATTAAAGAGTACAGGGTTCCACACATCCATATACCTCTTGATCGGAATGATTTTAAAGTGCTTCTATTTAGGTTCAAATAGTACACACCATAAAGCAAGGTAATCCCTGAAGAGCCTTGATCCATAGAAAGGGTTATTCCGCCTATATAAACCTTATTTATATATTGTAACTAATGAGTTGTCGCTTTTAAAATATATTAAAAGTACTTCAGTTAACCTAGTATAGTGTTGTATTTAACATTTAATTTTAATGTTTAAATTATTTCACGATTGAACCAAAATACTTGATCTGTACGTTGACTAGTTAATTCTAGGAAGGCTCATTAAAATAAATTATTTAAAACTTACGTACTTCTTAAATATGTAAAAAGTCACACACACACACACATATATATATATATATATATATATATATATATATATATATATATATATATATATATCTTGAAGTTCTAATATATTAAGTGCACCGCTATCACGAGACTTTCATTTTATGCTTTCACATTGAAATGCGACTCGCAATCACTAACGTGGTAAACATTTGTAAGATCCGTGGGATTGTATGGACGTGGGTGTTCTAATCTGTTCGATGTAATTAATCAATACTGTTTACATAGACAAATTATTATTTAAGAAATGGCGTAGAGTAATGTATACGATTAAAAATAACCTGTGCATAAGCATGTTTGTTTTGTTGAGTAATCGTAAACCGTTGCATAGAAATTAATTTCGTTATTTAAAATTGCAGCAAATAATAAATCAGTTGAGATTTCGTTTTTACATAATAAAAAAGAAAATTGTGTCAAAGAATTTTCAGTTGTGTCGGAAACTAAAAATAAAGTAGGTCTTGTGCAACTATGTATAACTAAAAAGTTTACCCAAATAGGTTTGAATGACTGACATCGACATACATAGAAAAGTGCTTGCATATGATAAAATGACTACTATATTAAAAATAAGATTGTAAAGAATAAACAAATATAGTAAAAAGTGAGTATTCATTCTGATTTATTACAAATAAAACCATGTTATGGATACTATAAAAAATAATGATATTATACTGAATCAAATCTAAGATCACACTAAACTATCTCAAATAAAATCTTATTATGGATACTGCAAAAAAGTATGATATCATATTGAATAAAATTTATAATTTTAATAATCTATTACAAAAAATTATATTATGGATATTGTAAAAGGATGATATGATATTAATTAAAATGAAAAGAGACAGTGTTTCGAATATTTTAAAGTCATAACGTTATATAAGAATGATTGAAGTTTCCGGATTGTATAAAGCGATACAGTTATTTCATTAAAATGTGCCTACAGGAGATTAAAAATTATTTCGATAGTTTTGTGTTAAATTTCTGGTAACGTTGTTTGTCTGTTAAACTTTACTAAACTTCTGGTAACGTTATGGTTTTTATAATTAACATATATATATATATATATATATATATATATATATATATATATATATATATATATATATATATATATATATAAAATAAAAATTTAATTTTAATTATTTTATTTTTACTCACATAAATATTTTATGTGTGAAAGCTATAGAAATATATGCTTTATCAGTGTCGAAAAGTTCTATGTGAAACGATTTGGTTTCTTTTGAGGTACGAAACCCTGAAAGCGAGGATACAATTACAAAATGACTGAACCTAAATATTCTAATAATTTCTAAGACTCGGTGTTAATTTCACGGAATTAATTAAGTATAAGCACATATTATAGAATATGGCCGCTCAAAATATTATGTAATAACATATTAAATAAATAAATAAAATCTACACATAATTAATGTTTGTCTGTAACAGAGTAAATTCTGGATATGGAAAATATTTTAAAGTTTGGCGTATAGAATGACAAAACAAGCGGCAAAAAAACATTTTTTAGAATTTTCGTCTGTATGTTATTTTGTGCGTCAATCGTACAAAATTTACTACATCAATTTTGATGAAATTTGATATGGTAATAGTTTATAACAAAGAGCAACATGAGAGAAAAAAAAATTATTCCGATTATCCCACGAGTGATATTGTGGGGCACAGCTAGTATCTATAATATTATATTTGGTCTATAACTGGCTGGATAATTATTCATATATCTTAACATATTTACGATCAAAGTCTCACAATTTTCTAAAATAAATGGTAGATCAAAAAGTAAGTATAATATTGTTCAACTCTTTTATTAAATACACAAATAAACCTAAAAAAAAGTGTGAATCAATAATTCTAAAATCATACATCATTTTTAAATTTAGTTCTTGTTTAATTCCTTTAAATATCAGTAAACATTTTATATTTTCAAAGGCCTAAATAAAATTTTATTGAAATATCAAGCTGATGAATGAGAATGTTAAACTTATATTATTACGTATAAAACCGCAGTGATTTTTACCGTAATTTCAAGAAAGTAATTTTATGTAGGTAAATGGGTTATTTGTTTGTATATTTACGTTATTTTCCTTATGCATTTTTCTTCATTAGACGAGATCGACCCAGTTACCTATTTTTGCAATATACGCAGAGATATTTCATCGTTTTAAGAAAGGTAAAATATACGCTATACTCATTTTCCTAAAAAAAGTTGTGATTTACAATTTAAACGCAATTCAGGGGTTTTATTTATTGGACAAGCTATGGTGAATTTGATTATTTTGGAATGATTTCTTTTCCAGATGTGTAAGCAAAGAATTTGACATATTTTTATGTTGTTATATAAATACATAACCTTTATATACGTTTTTAAAATTGGTGTCATCTTTTTTAAGTTTAAAAAAACACAAGTCTAGAAAGTTTCCAGTTTTCGACTCTAGTCCATGTTCTTCCATTTTATTATTATTTTCAGTGTTATTGTGTAAACTCTGAGGTGTTTTTTTTATAGTTTGAATTGCATTTAATATAATTGTATTTTATTTTGGATTTCATATTTCTGTTCCTTTAAATTTACTATAATTTGTTTAATTTATCTCAAAATTTAGGATAATTTACAAATTTTTGGGGCTTTGTTGGACGATTAGAACTCAGTTTGAAGATTCAGTTTGAAGTCCTACCCTTTTTAACCTTCCAGTACAGTCAAATATCTAGCAAACTATTAATTACCTGGTGATTTATGCTACTCTGTTGTTATTAAAAAAAAGGTCAACATTTTGAATGTTTCTTTTGAAACGAACAAAAAAATGGACACAGATTTAAAACCTCTCCCAATCTCAACAGCTGGTGCTGTTCGCCAACTGCTTTGCCTATCTATTGCACTTATATTATGCTTGTGTGTACTTGCACATAGTAATATTTTTACACCGTTTTCTATTTTTCTTTCGATAATAGTTACTTTGTATAAGGAAATTTATTTTTTACTAAAACCATTTTTTTCTACCACATTCTTAATTTATAATATAAATTATGTAATGGCACTGCAATCTGGACTAAATAGATTTTACTATAATATTTTTGTAGAGACCGTGATAACTATGTTTCGTAATCTGTCCAATACCTGATATGTTAAATAATTCAAGTAATATTACTGATTTAATATCGCATAATATGAACCATATTTTTGCATTACTATTGACAAGTAATAAATCGCTTAGATTATTTGAAATCATTTGGATTATTAAATATTTGGAAGACATTTTCCAAGATTAGAAATATTTCTCGTCATAATAATCGAATATTTATGTTTTAGAGGTGTTTTTATAACAAGAGAAATAAATTTAAAAAAAGGAAAATTGACTTCAAAAAGGAACTTCTTGATTAGCATTGAAAAGTTAAAACATTAATTATTTAGCGTAGGTACTGAAATAACAATTAACAATTGTGTGTATTAATCAGGTACAAATAACTAATTAGCAAGGTTTACCACTTACACAGAAAAATTTGTCTAAAACCAAAATTGTTTGGGACATGTTTTTCGTTCACACATATATGTGTGTGTGTGTATATATATATATATATATATATATATATATATATATAAACAAAAAAAATATTTTATATTTTCGACATCAAAATCAAAAACTCACTCAAGTAAAGGTATTAAATATAAGTAGAAATATCGGTTCATAGGGAAAGTGTAGATGGAGTTAGAAAGTGTAAACGGAGTTCGAAAAATCGGATATAAAGTGATAACTTTGCATTATTAAGTACACATCAGATAGAACAGAATCAAAAGCCAACTTGGTATTCTACAAGTTAGAGTAAATTAATAAATTTGCTCACAAAATTACATTATCAAGTTCTGTCTAAATAGAAACTGTCAGTAATACAATAAATGTATTTGTCTATTTAGTACAGTAAGTCTGTGATAGAGCTGGAAATTCGATTTGCAAAAATAAAATAAATTTTCAAAATGATTTGAGAAAATCCAAAAACTGCTGAATAATTTTTTATTTTTTCGTATTAAAAAATTTAACTAGTAATTTTTAGCGTTGTTTCTAATACAATTTTAAGAATAATACTGATTCAAATATGAAATTTATTACATCGACGAGAATTGCGAAAAAATCACACATCTTTGTATAAATCTACTCAGGCAAGGTGAGGAAACGCCAAGTGATGAAACGCCCTACAACAAAAAAGAGATATCGTCTAACATTACTTATCCTTATATATATATTCACATTCATCTATATTTTTTATAAATGTAACTCCTCATATTCTTTTTTTATATCTTTTTCGTTTTTTTGATCCATTTTTATCCCCGTAATTGGCTTTTTAGAAAATAAATAGAATACACAAAAAAAATATTTTCAGGGCGAAAGCTTGTTTCAAATTTCACTTTTTCTAAATGTGAATAATTGGTAATAAAGAGTTTAACCAAAATATATTTGTCGGCTATATTTAAACAGGTTAATTTCAAATTCTTATCGAACTAAGTCGAGCAGTTTAAGTTGGAACAAAGACTGTTCGGTCGGCGAGCCTTTTAAACAAAACAAAAAAGTGCAGCAACTAATCTATTATCACTCGGCGCTGTAATCTAATAAAGCCAAGGGTTCGTGATCAATTCTCAACGGACTGGATCAGTCAGTGTATTGATGCGACGCTACATCGACCGTGACTGTTCATTATCGAAGACCCAACTACGAATTACACTCCCATCAGTGTTTAGAATAATGGAATGAGCTAAAACAAAAAAAAAACAATATTTTGAAATGTCTTGTTTTTACTTATATTCCTCTTCGTATTTTTTATGGTTAGAAAACTCAATCCCATTAGAATTCTAAGAGGGAAAGTGTCATACAAAATATAACTTTACTTGTAAATAACTTATACAATTTAAATAAACATTTCATGCAACGATTTATTTTTTCAAAAACAAATAATTAAAAATATAGATGCATCTTCTATTTAACAACGGTAAATTAAGTCAAAGAATTACGTCAAAGAAAAAATTAGTTTTCAATATTTTACCATTTCTGTTGTAAACCTGAAATGACGTAACCTTCTATGAACAATTATTAAATTAACCTCAATCATATCTTCGTCGATATTTTTCATGTCCTTTCTGTCATGTTGCGTATCATTTATCATTACATTGTGATACCTATGTAATTTAATACATATCATAAAATATATTCTTTGCTAATTAGATAATTATTTATATTTATTTAATTAAGGAATATTATAACTAAACTACATTGAAATCACTAAATTAAAGATACATTAAAAAACAGAAGATTTTTAATGTATATAGAGATTTAACACTCGCAAAATGCTAGTTATATTTATGTAATTATCGTTCGTTTTAATTTTTTAATATTAGTTAAACATCACGTATTACGAAAAATGCAACTTTTAGTCTGAAAATGTGTTTGTTTGAAAAATTGAAAACCATGGCTCTCGCTTTCAATATTAAAATATTGTATTGTTTTGTTAGTTAATAAAATAATTAATTTCTTTATATTTATTTTATAACATTCCCGGCTATCTGTTAGTTCCAAGGAGCCGTTTTTTTGTAACATTTATATCGAATCCTAATATTTGTATTAGGCTGATTCTCATTACCTACAACAACTTATTAAGATTTTTGGAAAAAATATAAAAACAATTTAAAGGAAAAGACAAACTGTATTTTAACAGGTTTTTATTTGATACCATACGAAATTGAAAAAAAATTGTTAATATTCCATTTTAATATACTTTGTTTGTTAAAATGTGATATTAACAAACCATAAAATCCAAAATTAAAATGGTATTATATTTACTTCATAAATTTAACTGGGCCACATCCTATAACTACGCCTTATTTAATTTTCCCCATTAAGTACTCTCTCAGAAAAAAATGCTATGACACAGATGACACGTATTACATACTCGTTCCCCAAGTTCAACATAAACATGAATTCCAAGCGTGTTCCATTTTGACAATTTTGGTATCGCATACTAAAAGAAGTTTAATTCTTGTTTATAAAAGGGTCTCAAAATATTTTGTTAAAATATCGTCAAACAAATATTATTTTTGTCTTCGGATTCAAATGAATTTTAGTTCCCTTCTAGTATTTATATTCACATTTTATTTTCTCACTAGCGGTTTACTCAGAGGAATTACAAAATATAAATTATGTCAATACAAAATATTTACTTCAAGTTGGTCATTACCTTATTAAGGCTAAATACGTAAAAAGAACATAAATCTCGCTGACTTAAATGCAGACTTATTTAATTATTAATAAAGAACACTACCACGATTTCACGATAACAATTCACGAACTAATTTGAACTTGGGCATTAATTAAATAACTTGGACCTACCTTTAATAAAATGTAAATTATTGAGTACTCTATACTGCGAACAAACCGGATCATACAATACATCTGTTAATAAGGGTAAAACTCACACTGCGGGTGTTGCGTACACGTATAGACACGTTCAAAATTTTAAGGGTGTCTAGTATAGCTATTAAATAATTGACAATTATTATTTGAATGTTATTTTTGCCCATCTGAAGATGTTGCCTAATATATCTTTCGCAGGGATAAAATGTCGGGAATTTCTGAAAAACTATAAAATTTTAAATTTTCGCCATATTTTTCAGACTAATTACTAGTAACAATGTTTTTTCATAATTTTTACTTTAGCGGATGGAAGGGGGGACATATTTTTGTGAAAATTTTCAACCACATCCCAAGAAATATCTTATATAAAATTTTCTAGGAAAAAGTCTTGAAAGCCTTATAATTTATTTTCCAATTTTCACACTACAAATGAAATTAAAACAAAAATTTAATACGCAATTTGCCCCCTCAAAAACGACCGTATATACTATTTTTGAGTATTAACTACTCGTTAATATGTTTTATCATTGTGTCAGATTTAAAGTTTCTACAAGAAAAGGTTCCTGAGAAAATTGTTGTGAATATTTTAAGCAATATCTGTAAAACTATATTGTATAAAATACTGAAATATATAGTTCTTAGCAACATCTCTAGAACTATCTTGTATAAGCTTCTAAAATAAATAGTTTTTAGCAATATCTTTAGAACTACCTTCTATGAGTTTCTAAAATAAATCATTATTAGCAATATCTTTAGAATGCCTTATATGAGCTTCTAAAATAAATAGTTTTGGAATCCTTAGAAGTGCTCTTTAAAATGATGTGTCACACGGCACAAGAAATTTTAAAAAAATTGGGTGAATTATTTTCTTATTCTAAAATTTCAATATGAATATTTTTGAGTATTACCGAGAGTTACTATGCTTTACCTCTATTCAAGTTTCCATGTCAAACGGTTTCTATGAAAAACAGCCATGTCAGATGGACAGACATATTAATACGTGAGTGATCTTATAAAGGTTTTCTATTGTTTTTCTGAGAAAAAAGTGCATTTTTTTTAGAAAAAACTTATTTTGGTGTCAATATACAATTTGATCTACATATTGATCTACGATATTTGGTAATAATAAGTCACATTGTTAAGTTAATAAGTAAAAAATTAACAACTGACAAACATATTTTTGCATAATATTGGTTAGGACACTATAAAGTTTCAGCGAGCGGTACGAAATAATATATGATTATTCCGAAAATTATTAATTCACTGGAAATAGATTAAATGACACACGAATACGAGGATTGTGGAAAGGATAATCAAAATAATATTCTATTAACATACTCCTCATGTTACTGAAACCTGTAAACTTTTAGGCTCAGATTTGAAATTGGAATCAAAAAATGGAAAAAAAAAGGGGGTGACCCTTTTCCCCCAAAAATAGTGGTAACATGCATGCCTTCAATGAGCGATGAGGCAATGCATTTCACGTTTAAAAATTTGCGTCATTAATACGTTGCTCCGCTTATTCCCAATTGTATTCTTTTGGCTGTAGTTTTTCCTCTCAATTGAAATTTTCTTCTAAAAATAATATCTGTTAATAAAATTTAATCTTTACGAAGTTTTTTCTACTCATAACTACGCAACAAATTTCGATAAGAAAAATACACTGACGCAAGCAACAGATAAAGAGTTATTTTGTACACCAAAAATACACATTTTTATTAAAAAAAGTAGAATTAAAATGCAACATAAACTTTCTTTATTAATTTTTTCCATAGGAGTAGATTCTCTGAAAAATATAATTTACAATATTTTAATTCAGTATTTGACTACATTTTTTTTATTTCATTAATCATAATTTCAAGTTACAAGCTGATGAAGAGTGAAACAATTTTTTAATAATCTTAAAAATTGACCGAGTTGTAAAAGTTTAAATTTAACCTGTAGAGAAGGACGGCAATACTGTGTTGTGAGGTCATTTTTAATATTGCACATTATATTCTACGAGAGGAAAAGAGACAGGGATATATCTAACTCTATCCGTATCTTCAAATTTAGAACCCTACAACTGGCTTATTTTTCAATCAATTTTTGAGTTTTTTTCAAGACTGGTTTTCAATTTCACAATATTGTACGAAAAATATCAAAATTTAGAATGTGTCAATTACCGTATTGCTGTGATAGTGACAAAACTGTATTATCTACTGAATTCAAATTTACTGTTATTAAATGAAAAAAATCAGTAATTTGTTAATGGAGTAAATCTTTAATTAAGCACACAAAAATTAATTAGAAAACCGGTTTCAGGTTATATTTTGTTTCAATTAATGAAATGATTTCTCCCCGTCATAAATCGTTAATAATCCCCATTTGTGTCTTCTTAAAAAAAATTAATAGCCAACATAAATAATATTTTAGACCCTGACTGCATTCGCTTTCAGAAGTCAAATGTTTCTCAAATACTTATTAAATATGGTTTATAGCTACCGACATTTCGGACATTTGAAATATGACTCCAGTTGTTTTTATACCTGAGCTAAACCTTTATTACGAAACTGCCAATGATTGTCGGCGGACCAAAGGCAGCAAACGGTCATCCGAAAAAATAAAAGGGACCTTCCGTCTTGCAAGTGTGAGTTCTATTGTTAACAGACACGAAACGGGAACATTTGGCGGTGCCATCATCGTGAACCAGTTGTAGCATATGTGTGGGAATATATATATGTATATATATGTATGTAAATGTTGAATACAGTCTTCTAGAAGAAGAAGTTACGTTCTATTTACTATATAGAAAACATTGTAATAACTCTATTTCCAAGTTCCACTCATCTAAATAAAATGGAATTGTTTTACTTGGTTTATTTACTAACACAAACAATCACATTTCCGTTGGTTTACTAGTAAAAAATACTGAATCCCAGAATTTAATATGTTCGTATGCTATGTTACGATAAAAAGTCTTAAAATATGACTTCCATTAGTCATTTCGTACATTTTAATTGTATATAGTCATAAAATCTTAATAAAAACTAAGTTAAAAACATTAATTGTTGGAATAAAATGTCTTGTATAAAGTAAAAGACATTCTATAATTCAGTTTTAAGCCTGCACATCTAATTTATTATCCCAAAGACCGTTATTTTACAATAAATTTCATTACCAGTATTATATGCAATATAACCATTGTTAACCAAAAACATAGCCCATTATTCTTTTCCAATTAATTTAATCCAGAAATATTATTTGTAATAGCTATTTTTATTTGGGTTTACTTGTGCTCAGGCGTGATATTTTTTTTAAATTAAATTTGGTTGCTATAAAATAGCACAAAATGAATTTAAATGACTTCTCAAAAATTATATTTATTACAAATTGAACTATGGACTGATGTTATTAATCAATGTTTTAATCGAGAAACAATTAAATGTACTTTGTATGGGTGTATATATATATTAAAGTTGTTTAATGTACTGACCTACGAATGGGCCCAAATTCTCCTTACATTCATCAACAACCTACACAACAACCACAACACAATATCGAAGCAAGGTGAAGAAAAATAAACAAATAGTTTTATACTTTCATTTATTTGTTAATCAATGTGTTAACATTTATTTACATTATTTTTATTATAGTTAATTACAAAAATGCGTAGGATACTCCATCCATGACTAGTTTACAAAATAAATATTTTTAAATATTTACATAAGACTCTGAATATTTTGGAAAATTTATAAATATATACAAAAAACAATATTTGGTAACAGTGAGATAAGCCTATAAAATAATTACGTAATCATAAAATTTAATTATAATCGTATCTATCTAAGTACTATTTAAAAATATACAAATCTATACGCTTATTAAGACTTAAATTTATAAACATAAAATCACACTTTCTAATCAAACTTGGGAAAGTAATCTTTTACAATAAAGTAATTAATGTGAAGTATATACAAACGTAATATGTCAAATTTGAAAATATACTGTTATAATATAAAAATGTCAAAAAGGTCAATACAAGTAATACTAACTTAACTAACAGTCTCATAAAGTTAACAGTAAGTTATACAGATAAGTTAAGGAACATATGTAGTTTCATTTACAATTTGCTTATATAGTAATAACCAATAATGCTCAACACTTGTATTTGGCAGACAATCAAATACAACGAATGTTTTATAAATTTCTTTGCTCATTCGAATCGAATCTTAACATTTAAATAACACACGGCTTAATGTCATGATTATTATCATCTTGCGCATATCGGAATAAACTATACATTTAAAAAAAATGTTTGTTATTAATAAATATACATCTTTCACATGCGCATGGAATGTGAAAGTTTATTGCCGTCTATCTCTACCATAAATAATTTAAATAATCGGTATCCATACAAGTTTAACTCCGCGATCATCTATGTGTTACTAAATGAGTTTGCGTTACGGGTTCGTGCATCGAAGCTCGAGGTTGCAAGTAACCTTGTTCATCCAAAACACTTGGATGGTGGTTATGGTACGGGGGTCTTCTTAATGTGGAAGGTCTTGGTCTACCTCCATACGGTTGTTCATAATTCTGGGTATCGATAGAAATGTAACTATGGTTCAGAGGATCACCATCATTAATTTGGCTTGTAAGAGTTGTATTTGTTAACATAGATGTATCATCTTCCGGTCCATTAGTATTTGGTACGGTCATTTGCGGTGGAATAGCTGCATATTTATACCATTGTTCTGGAGCGGTAGGCGAGGCCGTGTAACGCATTGGCTGACGTCTGGCATTGGGACAAAGTTCGTGATCGTGATTGTAATTTATATTATCTTTATTCCATTGTAAGTTAGCAATATCAGGCATAACGAAGCGAATCTTTTCCCAAAATTTCTTTTCGCCCCAGAATATAACAGTGCACGTTTTAAGGAATGACTGTAAATCACTGTCGAGGTTTAAAGCACTAACATCGGTTGTTAATATGAAAACGACTCTGTGTCGCCTTAAACTAGGATGAATTGCAATGATTGCATTTTTAATTGCAGTTTTAAACGATGTCTTTGACCACTCGTTTTGCAGAAAATTAAAAGATACAAAAATAATTAATCGCTTAGAAGATTCGACGGCGTTCGTTATGACATCGTTAAGATAATTGTCGGGCGCCAGTTGGATGTCTCTGTAATGAAAACACATGGTGTAGCCGGAATGTTCTATTTCCGGTGCTACAATTTTTGATACGAAGTCATCGTCCAATAAACTGTACACTGCATATCCGTCGTACAGACGGTCCTTATTTAGTTCACTTTCTTCAATTGAATCACTTTTGAATAGTCTCACTCCGTATTTTGAATGAGCCCATAGACGAACGTTTTGTCGGAATGAGAAAATCAACGCGCCCAAGAGAAGGAGAGAGATGACACTAACCAACACAACAGCTAAAAGTGGTACGAAATTCATTCTCACTTTACTCACATCTTCGTATGAATAAGGTTGATTTTCGGTTGGAATTGTATTATCCACAACGACATTAACACGACATTTTTCAATCATTTGATACACTGACACGTTAGATGAGAAATTTAAATTTTCGTTACAATACATGTCATTTGGGTCATCGTAATTCTGTTTGAACCAATTTTCCAAATACAATACGTTTTCACAATCACAGGAAAATATATTACCCTCCACACTTATTTGCTTCAAATGATTATTGTGCGTGATTAACTTATCAGCATCGAGTATTTTATTACCTTGCAAGTGAATTATGTTAAGTGACAGCATTTTGGAGAAAGTCTGATTACCTACCTTCTCGAGCAAATTGTCATTGAGGTAAAGTTCCCTTATATGTTTCGTTTGTTGGAACTCGTCTCCGCTCAATTCTGTTAAGTGGTTATTCTCTAAATGTAAAACCTTTAATGAGTAAAGGCCATTAAATGTACCACTATCAATGACGTTAATATTGCTGTTATTAAGGTATAATTTATTCAATTTCTTCTTTCCTATGAAAATGTGTTTGGCGAGGCCACCAAAGTCATTTCCGTCCAAATATAAATCTGTTACATCCATCGGTATTTTTTCTGGTACTTCAGTATATCCAACATTCGAACAATCGACGACGTTAGAATTCCAGTTACTATCGTGGAAACAGGAGCAACCCTCCGGGCAAGTCATCTTGCAATCACAAGCTTCAAATTCGCAACAAAAACAATGTGATGAGCAATGTGTCTCATATGAGCATAGAAATTGTGACTCAGGGACATCCATTAAACTGATTCTATTTCCGTATTTATTGTTGACTAAATCACAAGTTACTTCTTCTAAATCCATAAAACGAGGATATTGCCTTAAATGATTCCATAAGTTGATCTTTTGAAGCCAGGTCATATGGCAGTTACAAATAAAAGGATTATTTCCAATAAAGAACTTTGGTATATTCCTATTCTTAGGTATGTGAGGTAAAGTAAAAGCTGATAGCTCTACTATTCTTAATTTATTATCGTTGAGGACAACTTTTTCTAAATTCTTCTTTTTCAAAAATGTTTCAGGCTGTACGGTACTAATTTTATTGTTATTTAAAAACAATATTTCCACTGAATCAGGAATGGTTCTGTCATCTATTGATTCCAAAAAATTGTAACTTACATCCAACATGCGAATGTTTTTATTTTTTGTGTTAAATTCATTATCTAATATTGATATGTTATTATTATGCATGTCAAGCCATTCTAAGCCATCAGAAACGTAATTGTAGTCAAAATATATGAGTCTATTGTCAGATATATTCAACCATCCTAAACTTGGTAAATTTGTGAACACGCCTCGAATATCGGTCAATCTATTACCATCGAGACGTATAGCTTTTAACGTTGGGTTCGCAATGAAGGCGTCTTGTGCAATATTTTCTATTTTATTAGAGGCCAAGTTCAAAACTTGCAACGAGGGCAACGTACTAAATGTATCCTTTGATACACTGACAATATGGTTATCAACCAAACGTAATCCATACAGTTCTTCAAGCCCATCAAATGATACATTATCAATTTTTGTTATATTATTTTTACCAATATCAAGGGACTTTAAGAATCTTAATTGTTTAATACATTCTGGTATAATTTCCAAATTGTTTCCATTCAAACCCAAGTCCTGTAGATATGTAATATTCTCAAATGAACGTGGATGTAAGTATGCCAATTCATTATTGTCCATATAAAGCTGACTGAGGACAAATAAGTTAGAAAATACGTGCTCGTTTATCGATTTTATCTTATTTTCAGATATAGTAAGTAAGTGCAGATTTTTTAACTCTGTGAACGCGCCATTGTTAATCGATTCGATGTTATTGTTATCCAAATTTAACACTTGGAGATTATTAAGATCTTGAAATAGCTTAGCATCTAAGCGCGTTAATTTGTTGTTCGATAAATTAAGCAACACCAATCTTAACAAACCAGAGAATGTATCCCTATTCACCCAATCATTTGTGAGCTTATTTAAAGATAAATCTAAAATTTGCAACTGATCAAGACCTTCTAGTAGACCTGGCGCAAGGACAGATAAAGAATTATTTGAAACATAAATCTGTTTTATAACTCTCGAAGACTGAAATAGTTCAGGTGGAACAGCTACCAATTTATTACTTGATATGTTCAATATTCTCAAAGAATTCAAACCTACAAATGCTCTGTCTCCTATTTCATTTATCATATTATTTTGGATATTAAGAACCTCTAAAGATCTTAAACTTGATAATCCGTTATCGGGTAAACGTTGAATGTTATTGTAGGATAAATCCAACAGCTTTAATCCGGTATTACAAGACTTGCCTGGAGCAATCGGCCCTTTACCCCAATCGGAGAAACCTATGTCAGATATATCTTGTATGCGATTATTCGTCAGATTCAGTGACTCCAAACTGAATAAAGGACAAAACACTTCTGATGGTAATACCCAGATATTGTTGTCACCCAAATCCAGCGATCGTAGTTCCATAAGGCCCCTAAAACTTTCAGCGTGCAATTCCATCGTCATCGCCGGCCAATCCGTGTTGAACGAGCGCAGCGTGAGACTTGTCAAATCGCGTAAGGGTGAAAGTACCGTAGCAGGAACGTAACGTATCTTACAGTACTCAATGCGCAGGTCTTCCAATTTTCTCAGCTGACCGAGGAAACTGCCAGTGTTCATGTGAAGAGAACTTTCGAAAAACAACAAGTCTGTACACGACAATTTTAATTTGCTTATATTTAGAGCTTGCGCAGAAGTAATATTTTTAAACAAAATGTCTGTACTTGCAATAGTTTTTATGTTACACGTCAAATAATTAGATTCACTAAAGTTGTCCGTGTATTCCCAATGACAGTCGGTCGGGGCGGGCGGGACGTTCCGCGCCTGCGCCATAACCAAATAGGCCGACCATAACAAACTTGACACTATAAACATAATGTTAAAGTTTTTAAACATTTTTATTACACAAACTGATGCACTATCTAATGTCTGAACATATTCACACTACTTAAGAGAACAGCTCGCTTTATATAATCGTAAACTTTTAATTCGCCAATACTATTTATCGTTTTTGTATTTTAACGCGCGATTGTTTGAGCGGGATGTAAACAAAACGGCGATGGCGGACCGGGCAATAGCACAACCATGCTCCCTAGCGACAAGGCGGTAACTGACCTGACATAAGTTGGGAGCGGAGCCGACGAGTGTAGCGCGGGGGGAGGCGGTGGTGGGGTGAGCCGCACTGCAGCGGACCCACGACAGATGGCACGCGTGTTGGTGCGAGCACCGCTTTCGGGTGCCTACTCTCAGCCCGATGTAAATAAAGTAAAAGCATTCTGTTGATGGATATATTTATAAAGGCATCTCTCTACCTGAGTCTGTACGACTATACACCTACATTATGTAATTTTTGGATGCATCTCAAATATCGGCCAGAGTGGGAATATGCGCACAGTAGCTGCTATGCAACTTGAGACGGTTGGTTTAGGTAAACTCGAATATTAGGTTCCAGTAACAATATTGTAACAAATTGCCAAATGACAGGTGGTGGTAACAAATCTAAACGTTTTGGATCTTATCACCATCATCTGGCGTGCATTCCGTGCAGGTATACTTAATTATGTATACACAGTTATTTTCTTGGCAATTGCATGGTATCACAAAGTAAGCAGCTGACGATAACAGGCATATCGAAAAGGCAGCTTCTGTGTTGTAAATTTTGAGATATTTTCATGTATTTTGCCAAAGACAATATGTATTTAACTAAGAATGTTTCTACTTTTGATTAGCTAACTTACGAGATGTTATCGTTAAATAATTGTTAAAAGACAGGATACAAAAGTCATTTGGCTTATAATTCGTCTAGTGCACTGATACTAGAATGATTAATTATAAAAAAATATTATATCTGTTCATAATTAAGTGCTTGTGCTAAAAGTGACATGTAAGTTTTACAATATTGAAGTGAAGTTAAATTAAAGACAAATTTATAATTGAAAGAGAATAAATTATTTTTAATCTTAATTGATGCCTCAGAATTTATATGAATATAAAAAATTGTTAAAAATACTGAGTCGGTTTTAATAAATACAACGTATAATAAGTGTTAAATAAGAAAATAAAAATGAAATAATTTGATAAAAAATATTAAAAACAGAAAACAAATATAGCTGGAACAGTTTCAGGTTTATTAAAAAATCTACGCGAGTTCCGTGCACAATTAATATATTATAAACATTTATATAGTATCGTCTAATAACACTATTTAGGGAGATTCAGGGAAACTATATCGCTCCTGGTTTAAGGGCTCAGAATTTCATGTATAATTAAAAAAATTAACATGAATAATATCTTATCACAATCTAGTGGAACAATTTAATTATCATCAAAATTGTACACATAATTTGCTATTCCGCATGCAGATTTTTTTTACAAAAAGAATATTTGACTTAATTCTGGATTTAAATCTTCATTCCACAAGACCCAGGCTTTTAGAGTAAAATAAATAAGTAAATATACATTTTAAGATACAAAGTTATTTTTGCAGTTGATTTAATTCATTTCTATGGAATTTCTCTGAACTGTTTTTCTGTGAACCTAGGTACATATCATAAGTTGGTCGAATATTATTCGCGAGCTAGTAGAACCTAGTTAGCTGTCATAACTTCCCTTTAATTTCGTCATACATATTAATATTGTAAATACTTTTCATATATTGAAAAAATAGCGGTTTACCTGATAGGGGGTGGGAATATGTAACTCTGGCAAAATAACCAATTTAAATGTTAATATCATAACGGTTAATATCGGTTCGTAAATGGATCCCCTTACTGAAAAACTTTTCATAGCATATTTCCAAATTTTTTTGAAAGATCTAACCAACGATACCCTACCCAATGGCGTATGCGAATGCTCCAAAACATTGTTTTGAAAATATTTTATATCATAAATTTGTTGGCTTTATATATATATATAAATACTAAATTTCTTTTAAATCTGCAAGTAAACAATTGTGGCGTGCATATGGACATGTTGAAATTATCTGGGTAACTCGCTTAGCTACAAAACTCTAAAAATATTAATATTTAAACGAAAGCGTTTAAATAACAAATCGGTAAATGGATAGAAGAATTATTTGAGGATGGTCTAACGTATACAATTACAGCTGCTAACTATATTCAGACATAAAACAACAAAGTACGTCTCCTTGACATATTTTGGTTATGTATTATCATTATTACTTTTCTTGTAGTATCTAATGAAAATAATTAAAATTCAATTATTCGTTAGTCACACCCGATAGATGGTTTTCTTCTCGAAACCTATTAACAAACACAATTAAAAAGTTATTAACGACAATTTTTTGCTTCGATTGCGAATAGCGATTTTGTTATCATCGTTTAAGAGTTACAATGCTGATCAAGGTCTAATAAATTCAGAATGGTAGCGGGTCAAGTCGATTAAGATGATCATCGTATTAGGTATGCTATATATGAGGTACGTACAAAGAATACAATAAGATCGCTGGCTTAGTGTTATACATTGATTAATAGTTGAAATATAGGATATATTTTCTCAGTTGATTAAATCTTAGTCTAAATTACAAGAACTTGTGAATAAACTTAAGAAAATTGAGAAGTCTAGCTTGTGTTTTAAACTTTAAGAGCATGCTGAATAAATACAATCTGAAGCGAATTTCAGAAATATAACTTAGGTTATTTAGTCAGTTTTTACTGAAACATATAACTACAACCTCAATCAATTTATTTAATAGAAACCTCAGTTGATTTGAAACACTTATTTCGCTTTAGCCAAATTTGCTTGATTTTAGCAATGATGCCATGTGGTTTAAATAATTTTGTGTTCAAAATTAATTTAGATATCTCATGTGGTAAGATCGTTCGTGTTGTTTAAAATAAATATTGTAAATTTAAAATATTTAAATACCTAAATACTGACATATGCAAACACCCAACTCCAATATTCTCATTGGCATACCCCTATCTGTAAAACGATATTTAATATAGACATGGATTGAAGCGTGAACGTACAAACTATGCTATATAACATGAACTTTAACTCTCCCCAGCATCAAGATGGTTCATTCTTATAGACTTGAGAAACACATTGCATCTGCTTATCATGCTATAACAAATACAACGCCTATCTCTTAAATAAACTTCGAGCGCATTATAATCAATGAACAAATATTGAGTTTCCCAGTAAAGCGGTCAGCAAGACGAACTGACAATCGTTACAATACCTACCTCTCCATATAACAAACGCACTTGTTATATCAATGGTTGAACTTGACACGGCTATGCTTGGAAATGCGATAAGGTGATCTACTGACCCTTCGTATGTACTTAAATAATTAAATAAGATCATTTATCATATTTTGTGAACTGTGCTGTAGCGGAGTCACATAATGAGGCTTACATATTTATACAAAAGTAGATTGCGTCGTTTTTTTAGATTGATACATAGCTTTTTATTCGATCATAAATTTTCAATAACATACTCTCCAGTGAAAAATGTATAGTCGATTTTAATTTTAATTTAATGTGCGGTATTATATAGGTATTAACAAAACCTTATTGTGGTACATGGTAGAGGCAGTAAACTTTTTTAACATTAACTTTTTAAATCATAAAGTAATATTCTCAACTTGATGAAAACTTTTAAACGGATAAGTTATTTGAGTATGATTTTTCTGTGGTAGTTATATCGTCAAAATACATTCTTTAAAATGTTAATAAAATTACAACTTTCTGTTGCAGAAACTATTGGAAAGGGATTACGTGTGCTTGATCTTATTTAATTTTGTCACGTTATTGAAATTTAGGTGAAATGTATTCAAGGAAATGGAAGTTAAAAAGAATTGAAACTTATTCCAATATCCCTTGCAAACAAAAGTGTGGTTTCATTCTTGTAAATAGTAATATTTCTTTTCTCAATAATTACGCATAAATATTTTTATTTAAATAAAAGGTGGTAGAAGATAAATCCACCTCAATAATTTTGTGACAAAGCTATAAATTAACTGCATCTAATATGCAAGTTGTTAAGGAAATCATATAATTCTAGCTTTACTGAGTTCTGTGGAAACAGTGACTAAACTAATATTTCTTAGTTTTGGAAAATATGTCACAACATATGCAGAAATAGTTATGTTACTAACTTCAGTGGTTTTGACAAAAAAACCAGGAAAACTCTGATTTTCTTCATTTCATTAGCGGTGATATATTATTTCATTATTGTAATTTTTTTCTTGTTGGCACAAAGCAAGAGTGAGTCGATGCATTTTTACATTCGTGAAAACATTTTACTACGTAAGATAAATAACCTAAAATTAGATGACATTGACGAAAATAGGTACTTGGCGCTGATTATCTAGAGAAATAGGTTGCTACATTACTCACTAAAAATAAAAGAATAACTACATAACAACAAAAAAAGTCAAAAAGTAGGCAATAAGTACAATTATTGACCGATTAATCTTCGGAAAATCGTCTTTCCGAAGATTAACGAAAACATTAATACGAGGTATTATTTTTATGAAATAGTGAAGAAAAAAACGAATACTCTTGTTCATTATAATAATGTTCTTATAATGATGGCTCTGAGACATAATATAAAAAATAAACCAGTATCATTACATTATTTAGCTTTATTCAATTCTGTTTTTTCAGCTTTATAGATAATTATTTAGCCATAAACATTCATTAGTTATTTACTCTCAAGTCAAACTCTTATCAAGAATACAATCGAATATACCTAGCCATATCAAAATATCTATATTATTTTTTTGAAAAAAATTTCTAAGCCAATTTCTTTTATTTCTAATCATATAACTTTACTACCCTTGTAATCTGTAGCTAATGTCCTTAAAAAAATGCTCCATGAATATTAAGTTTCTAAGTAAATAAATGTTCACGTAATTTCAAATTTAATGAAATAAACTATTGGTGAAAAATTCATTTTTAATAATTCATATTTAATAGATAATTATTTAACTGGAAAATGGAAATTTTTAGAGGGCACTTTGAATAAAAATAAATTGAGCCACATAAATAAAAGTAAAAAAAAACAACATCGGGTAAGAGGTACAATTGACTTAAAAATTAAATCGAGAGACCTGTAAGTATATTGTATACTTTTATTACAAAAATATTTCACTATTAGAAATATTGTTTCGAACATTACCCGATGAATTAAAGAGATGAAACTCACATTATGTAGTGACAACAGACAGGAGTACATGTACATTAAAACCTAACGATGAAACTAAAAAATCATTAAGAGAAACAAATTACATCATTAATCACCATGAGTCATATTGAATGTTAGTAATTATTGCAATATACGTAAAACTGAGTTATGTATATTGAAATATATGTAATACACCCTCATTAACTCAAATCACATGAGTATCTGTAAGTAAATACAGATATAATGATACCGTTTTAAAGTTAATTATGTTAATTACGTTTCCTAATAGTTTCTAAATCGATTTTAATCAATAGTCACATTTCACCCACCTGCAAACCACAGTTGACGCTACTGATTGCAAATACCTAATTAAGTTTCAATTTATTAACATCCTTGCGTTAAATGTACATTAAATTTACGTTAAGTCTGAAAAATATTATACTCTCTTCCTCGAAGATATTGTTACTTTGGTACAATTACATGTTACATTTATAAAGGGTTTGAAAAAGTGAATGTAAATAACTTAATTTTATTCTGGTTCAGTTGCATAATAGCTCGGAATGAGCCCTGGTCTTCTCCAGGATCTTCTCCTATGCTTACCTGTTAATGGTAAATACTTTTCAATTCTTTATTTGAATTTTGTTATTACTGTAATACAGGTTCTCATATGATATTATTTTAAATTACTCATTGGCAGTCTTAATGAGTTTGCGTGCTACCGAAAATTACTTCTCGATTTAATAGCTAGTTTAATTGTGGGATGTTTAAGAAAAAGAAAGTGGAAACATTAGTTATTTTGAACACGAATGGCATTTATTTATCTTTTGTTACTTTTCACTTTTAATTAGGTTTGACTAATATATGAACATTTGCTTTTTATGTATTATTGATTGAAATTATTGTTTTAGTATTTAGTATTTGCAAGACCATCGATCAAAGATTTATTATAATCAAAAGAAAGACGTATAAAAGGTCTTTAAAAATTCGTTTAATAATAAATTTCGAAAATTCATGTATTTTTTGTGTTCTGACATATATAATTATCCTGTTTCATCAACCTTTACACATATTTAAGTTTTTCTTTTACTAGGACTATTAAATTGTAATTTTTTAAGTACATAAATATTTTTGATTTGCCATGTTATACTCAATTATTAAAATAAATTTGAACCATCAAAACTTTATTGTTCATGCCGTCTTTTGTGTAATTATTACGTCATCAAAACTGTTACTGTAAAAAGGATTAAGTGCCTTTTTAAAAAAATTAGTCGTAAACCGAGTTCTTGCACAGCTTCCATAGAAACGCGTAGATGATTTGGTTAGAGCTTTAAGTCTAGATTTATTGAATATTATATTTATCACCACATTTAATTCGGCCGCGGTAGATAATTTTCAGATTTTATCGCTTTAACGAGTACAGTTATGAAAGAGAAAACTCTAATGGTTTTGTAGACAATATCATATATTAAAGTGATAGAGTGATAAGAATTTATGTTTGTACGCTAACGTGCACCCAAATTTGGTTATTAAAAATTACTGATTTCTTTATTGAAGTAGAAGTAAATTAAGCAATAGCACTTCTCTCATAAAAAAATCCCTGACTTTTTATGTCCTTATAATTCGTTGTTTCCAATAATCGTCCATTTATAATAAAGTTATACATATTAATAATACGTTTTCTAAGTTTCACATACTTATAAAATGCACTATCAGGAAGTGTTGTAAAACATTACTTGTTACTAATATCGTATTATTTCCATGTATTAGAATATTTAATAAGTTAATTCTGATGAACCAAGTTGCTACTCGAGTGTTTAATTATGGCGAATTTCATGTGTCGTTTTCATTCTTTTTAACGACTTTCCCATTATACAAAATTATTAGTGGAGTTTGAAACTCAAATTTTGCTAACTAAATTGCAGGTATTCATGTTTGTATGTTATTAACGTTTATGTGATAAGTTGCTAATAAAACAGTCATTGAATAATCGCAAAGAATGAAATTGGTACTTGAGCGAATGGTGAAGTACTTAATTATGGAAGAGAAAAAACTGGTCTGTAGATTGGTGCAAGATTGTATCGGACACGCTCATGATAGGTTTTCGTAGATTTATATTTATAGGTATTAAATGTTAAAAAACATGCACCGTAAAAAAATTTGTCATTGTATGGAAAGATTATTTTTTTTTAAATCAGAAAGTGTAAATCCTACAGTATCTGTTAAAATTTAAAAAATAGCTACATTCCTATGATATCATCGTAACTAGTTTAAAAGGATCTCGAAACGGAAGTATTAAAATTACTTGTTTCCAAAACAAATGTTCTTCCTTTTTAAAAGACCTATGTTGACACGACACTCTGCTTGGGAAAGGGTATAAAAAATTAATTTTACTTGATATTTAATTTTCCGTCTTTAATTTTTATCTGTACACTAAATTTAATTTCAATAGGTAAAAAATGAGTGAATAATCAGAGAGTGCTATAATAGTTTCATTAGTTTTTTGCTATAATAGTTTCATTAGTTTCATAGTTCCATAGGCACATAGGTAAGGCTACGAACCCTAAAAACAATTCGTTGTGAATAGCTAGACGAATAACATATACAATAGCTATAATTTCAACCCAAGCACGGAATTCTATTATTTCAAAACCCACGACATATTTTTTTTATTTTTACAACACCAATCAGTCCGTCATAGAAATTTATTTGAAGGTTATACACACATTCAAAGATTATCCTAAAGACAACACTCAAAGCAATTATGTGGGGGGAACATTGGCTACTATAAATTTTAAACTGACAAACAATACTGTTCCACAGAACGCAACTAAGACCTCAATAAAAATGTTCTCCGCAACAGTTTGCTACAACACAATGTAACACCGTTTTACCGCAAGCGTTACAAATACCACAAACCATACAAAAAACAATAGAGCTTCGTATTTGTATGGGGGAAATCATTATTGTTTCAGCTCGTGAAGGTTAGTGTAACGAATTGTGGTATGTGTCGTATGGGCAAATTATTCACCTGGATAATAGGTGTTTGTGCTCTGCTTCTATTTTGTTATATTTATTTTTGGCATTTATGAAAGTGCGGTGGCAAATCATATTCTATCGGAAGGTTTATTGGTCAGTTAATATTGTGGCAGGGCAATTTTAGGTAACATTTCGTTCCGGCTGTCGATACTTAATGGACTTGCACGCTGTTTCATCGACACGTATTTATTGCAATCTATATATTACTCCTAAGTATTGGATTTATGAATGCCACCGTCTACCGCATTTTAGCCTTTGGAAGTGTGGGGTCTGGTTTGTGCACAGGACAATATATTTGAAACAATTGTTTAAAAACCCGAGTGTTGAAATTGTATCGGTTGATAAATTTTTAGGCAATTTTATAATAAGAATTTGTTTAATGTTTAAATGTGTTTAACCAAAAATGTATGTACCTTTTTTGATTAGGCAATTAGTCACAATATTATCTACAGTTTTTATTTTTTTTTTCATAACGTCTATGCGAATATATTAAATCAAATTATATCAAAATGTTAATATAAATTTTATTAATAATTTTACAGTCCTAGAGTATCTAATTAGTTTTACGATTAAATGATATGATGACTTGCAAATGTTTACTGGAACGAATTTTCGGTTGTGTCTTTTACCTTTATTAATATAAGGCATGATATATCCTGTTCGAATTGTTCTTTGGTAAACATTTTTGCTTTCGAGCGCCACGAGAGTCAAGAGAGCTCTGTTGTAAGAATCAACGTTGATATTTCAATGAATATTGATTCTGATTAACCAAAAGAATAAAAAACACGAAAATAAAAAATGTGTGTGTATGTGAGTACGCGCGTTTCTTTATACGCATCCGTGTACTCGTGTGGGTGTATGTATGTATTCTCATGTATATATATGTTGTGTATATAGTGCTGTATAGTACTTAAAACATTATTGAAATTTTAAATTATTCTGATATTTGTTTTTTTTTCATGCATGTGCCTTAAAAGTAGACTTAAAAGTAGATTTCCAAAAAATTATGAAAATAAATATTCATAAAATGGTTTCAATTATTTTGTTTATACCTCCTACATTATTACTACATAGTAAAATCTGATTAAAGCACCTTTCTGAAGTAAATTGCAAGCAATGTGACGGGGCTATTACGGCGGGTTGTCTTGCTAAATAAGCCTGATATTTGTACGTTAAAAAAGCAATAATATTTTTTTTTATATTGTAATTATATATATATATATATATATATATATATATATATATATATATATATATATATACGTATAGTATAAATGTACCGTTTATTTTTTTAAATATTGTTATATCTACACGTAACGGATCTAAATGAGATAAGGTATAAAAACTTATAATTGAATATTTATAAGGCTACAGATTCTCTTGACAACAGCTAGTAATATTACTAACAAATTTTATGCATATATCTTAAAACTGCTTCTCATTTATTTCTTCGAATTATAATGTTTGTACAACCACGTGTTCAGAAAATAATTCAGAGGAGAATTTCTAATAGATCCATTAAACTATGAACGATTGTTATTACTCAATGACCAAAAATAACCAACTACTGGTAAATTTAATTCCGAATTCATTGACCGAAACTTAGACGGAGCGATATTACTAATTCAGAACGAATCGATCCTGGTTGATTTTCTACCGTATATAGTTTATGTATAAGAGGGGATGGTGAAAAATTGGCCAACGTCAAACCATCGACTTTTGGCAATGTCTAATACCCTTTTTAACAAGATGCCTATGTATGTCTTAGCTTCACAACTGTGTGCTGTTTCCTAAATGGACCAAGTCTACGCGTTTTATCCTAAAAATGCTTATCTTTTGAGAGCTACATGGCATCATATTGTCTTCGATGTATTTTGTGTTACGCTTAATTATCAGCATTATATATATATATATATATATATATATATATATATATATATATATATCAGAATACTGGACATATTGAAGAAACTAAGAATAAAAAAAATAGAATTTAATGAAATGACTTTTATACCAAATAAATACCTAAATTATATTTATCCAGAATATTCTGAGATGTTCTTTACCACTTGATATAAACAAATCACTATAAACAACGTCAAATTTATAACAAAGCCATTAACTTTGTTTTTCCAACAACTTGTCTTTGGCTAATTTATTCAACTCTATGATTCACTTATGCTGATAATATAACATTATTCCTTGGATTATCAGTATAACATTAAGGCCTGATTTTTCAGTAGTCAAATAAAATGGTTAAGAACTACTCTACACATAACTTAACTGGGCTTTTTATCTGCCTGGTAACCGTTTTGTATTTTTCAACGGTACATTATTCAACGAATAGTTAATTATGGTTTAGTTTAACCAACTTCATATTAAACATATGAAAGCGAGATGGTTCTATATAGAATTTAACATATCAGATGATGACAGGAACAGAGCATCAGTTTAACATTTGGCGTTCAATGCAACACATATACACGTATTATTATTTATAAATTAATATATTGTGTTGTGAAAAATCCGAAAACGGAAGAAAGGAAGAAATGCAAAATTCGTCTTCGTTCATTTCAAGGATCATTTCTAATAATCTGAAATTCGCTTATCGATTCAAGTGAACTAAACGATAACTGGTGAGTAAAGAACTGATCGATAACTGGTAAGTAAAGTTATCGTAATATACTAAAACACGAGAACATTGGTACAGTCCTAAACAAAGAAAAATATTCTGCCCGGATGTCCATTGCCACCAAATTTAATGCCGCGTCTAGTGTAAATATCATATACCCAGCAAAAACTTTAAAATTAAAATATGTGAGTGTTAAAAAGGGAACGAAGAAGAAAATGACCATTTACGTTAAATTTTGGCAAAATATACACAAAACAAAGTTATTACAGAGAAAACACGCTACGACGAGTTACCAAAAATAACCTAAAACGTCATTTTAACTAGCCAGTAAACACTTATCCGGGTCTCGAAGTAGCAAATAAATATATTCCTCCGTTACCGTACCGTACCTATATAGTAGTTAACTATTGAGTAAAGCCTCTAAGACTTTACTCAATAGTTACTACTATCTGATAATTGAAAATTGAAAAATGCAAAATTATTCTCTCCTAGTCGAAAAACTTACCTCGTTTTTTACCTGAGGGTTGAGAAATCGGCCCTAATTATTTTATTTTTGCCATTATTTCAGAATATTTTAAAACTTGACTCTGCTGGTTCCTAATTATAAAATATTAAATTTGGGCTAAATCTATACTTAATTTGAATGTGTTGCATATAAATGATGGCTTCAGCGCTGCAACTTTAAACATAACATGTATATATTGAACAACGGTATTATGAGTGTACAATTTTTCATAAAATTATTTGCAAATTAAAAATAATTATAATTAACATTCAAGTCCTCGTTCACGACTGTGTTTTATAAACGCATAAATTCATATATGTAATTAAACCAAAAGTTAGTTCAGTGTCGACACCCACATTCAATCCTCCCATATAACTTCTCAGTTAGTCAGTGCGTGTAGTGCCCAATAAACGTTTGAAGAGTCGTTCACTGTGAAAACAATGCGACGAGACACACGAGAACGATGCCCCGGCATCGGGCGAGTATGTGGTCATTGAATTTGTTAGGGACACAAAAAACGTTTTAATATAATGACGGGTTTATAACGTGAATAACGGTGGCTATAGCAATGTATCAAGGGTTCTTTTTTTTCGAGCACTCTATTAATATGGGTGCCTACAGTTGGCCTACATACTTACAGTGCTTATGGTTAACTGTATGTTCAAGTTTTAATGATTTAAGTGAATGACATATACTATAAGAAAGAAGTATATTTCTGAAATTTACTTTATAACTTAATTTGTTTTTAAGGATTTTGTTCAATTAATATTTAATGATAATGTCAATATTGCAAAAAGTTTTAAATAACTATAATATAAGTTTATCACAATAAATCTTAGTGTAATGTTTGGATCTGTTTTGTGTAAATATAGTATGGAGAAAAATATTAATAATAACATAATGACTGCGACGTGTATTATGAAATTTTTACATATATCTTCGATTTAATTAAAATATTAATCAATCACAAGCTATACTGGAACGATTAGTAATCTGCATCATCAAACCAACTTAAATTTATTAATAGCAATTCTATGCAGGTAGCCGGAAAATATTAAACAATACACTTCGACTATGTGCAGTGTTGCTTCTGAATTTTGATGCCAGTAAAAATTAAGATAGTGTCTATAGGCCGAGTCGAATTAAAAATTTTGAAAACGTGTAAAATTAAAAGTGTTCCTTAGATCAAGAATATGTTTTTAATTAGAATTATTTTTTGGCGAAAAAAATTTTCTTTAAAGCAAATAGTTCAGCAGTCGAAGGGAAAAGGATAAAAAAATTGTTTATGATAATATTTTTAAATTCTGATAATTTTGGGTCAATCTATACTTAATTCTTAATATTCGTGATATTTTTCTCAGTGACTCTTTTGGTGATAATAGCGGAGGGAACTTCTGAGCTTTTTCTTTAAAAATGTTTAACTAAGTCATAAAGAAATGCATAATATATATTGTTGAATTCGTGCTACAATAAGTTTTCATTTGACACCATACACGATCCCTTGCAACTTTTTTCGATTTTTCAATTTTTATTACTAAAAAATTACGCAAAAATTAAACTTTTTGATTATATCTTATCTCCGTGAAAAATTTCGCCTGTGACATACAGATGAATACCAAAGTGATTCCATGTGCGTTATAGTTTTGCTATATCATCAAAGAAAACTAAAAGATCTTGCATATATTTTATAATGTTGTAGAATAGGCATATAATTTTTTTAAAGCAATGTTACCAAATTCACTTGCAACATTTATGTATACTATTAGAAACCACTGTGACAGAAACTTACTTTCGTAGTTCAACCATGTTATTAAATAGAGATTATACTTTCGTCTCCAATTTATTTGACGACCGTTTCACTTTGTCCACTTTCGATTTTCATTTTACTAACTGGCGTACCACGCTGTTAGGGACTTTCACATAATCATTCGAAATTTTAGATTATTCATATTAATGCCTGTCTGAGATTCATTTAATTTTACTTGACATTCTACATCGATGACATTCCGGCGTATTTACTCCAGTACTTTTGTGTAATATTTTTAGTATCGTATTATATTTTACTTTACGTATAATACTCCTAATAAAGATTCTCCATTAAGTACAGACCGTACTTATTGGAGAATCCTTCGTAAAGTATCGCTAAAACCATACTAAAGGAATAAACGAAATATAATTTGAATGCCAAACGTAAATCTATGAGAATCTTAGACAATTGGAAATTACGGTTTTTCTTGAAAGGTTTGAAAATGTTTTTACTGTAAACAAATTATAAATTAGGTAATTATTTTATAATATTCTCAATATCGTTCCAAATTATTCCAGATATTAATATATATATATATATATATATATATATATATATATATATATATATATATATATATATATATATATATATATATATACATATATACATACACACACACACATATATATATATATATATATATATATATATATATATATATCAAATTACTCGTCATATAACCTATATATATTAAGGTAAAGGTACTGTATTATTCGGATCTGGTAATGGATTTAAAATTTAGGATATATATAAATAAAATTTAACCTCATGAATCTCAAAAAAATTTCTTACTAAAAAGATTACTCTTGGGTGAACAATGAAATTTAGTATCTTATTACGTTATCC
Source organism: Druceiella hillmani (assembly GCA_039881145.1). NCBI lineage: Eukaryota > Metazoa > Arthropoda > Insecta > Lepidoptera > Hepialidae > Druceiella > Druceiella hillmani. The sequence continues at coordinate 3,199,237 of JAYKKI010000048.1, read as the reverse complement.
ATTTATTTGGCTTAAATATTTTTATCATCATTTGATTAAATGAAAATGTAAAAATTATAAATTATTAGTTATAATATAATATGTATAATTAGCATAAATTTATTTTTAATAATTGTTACAGCTGCACGTAAATATTTATTAAACACATTTACTAATATACCATGAGCATGAAAATGTGTCTCATACTCACTCATATTAGGTTCCTTAAATATGATACCGTCAATATGTTTAGATAACGCCTCATCTGGATGATAGTATAAGACAGATACAATATAAATATTTTTAGAATATGTTTCATTATTTTGGATGAACCTTGCATCACGTATCATCTTATTTCAAGATTCAAAACTTAAGCTGATCATAGTCTTGGATTACTTATTCTATTCCTTTCCACTCTTATTGTATTCAGGCGTATTCTTGAAAACTTCAAATGTACAAGTATTTATGAAAAGCCGATTTTGTAGCTTTTATGAATACTTTTTCATCATATATATTACCAAAGTCATCGCTTTATGATACGTCAATGTAGCTTATACGTATTAATGTTTATTAGAGATTTTTTTCATTACGCTCTTTTAACAGTGCTTTAAAATTAACTAATTTACTAAACAAAACTTAGATTACTAAACGATTAATTTACTAAACTAAAACTAAACTTAGTTTTAGTTAATTTTTTTATCAAAAACCCTTTATATTAGTTTACGTTTTGAATGTCCCCTGGAATAATTATCTAAGTTTCTTACCGCCACCATATTTTTTCTGCCCTTTTCCATCATATTCTTTTCTCTTACCGACGTTAATATTTATTCATGACTTTAAATTTTTTTATATTATTACTTAGAGTAACACCTCGATTTGTAGTCTATTAAAATACTTAGAACTCATTACAAGTTTATGTAGTATTTAATATATGTAAACGTGTTAATTATGTATATTTATATCATCAACGTCATTGCTTTCGGTCTAGTCTTAATCCTTCAACCAAATATTTACCATTAAACTAAATATACTAAATATTTTAAAATAAATACTTAAGCTCTTTTGATATCGGTTGACAGCTTCTACATTAATAAATAATAACATAATTTGGTTATTTTATATAATATAATTAATAGACTATCTTGTTTCATTTAACCTAATTAGAAGAGGGAAAAGGATGAAGTTAATTAATTTAGTATCACTTATAAAACAAATTATTTTGAACAAGATAATAGAACTAGTTAACGGAATTATTATTAAAACTATTTAAGGCCAATATCTTTTTTTACATAAGGTGAAAACTTTCGATCCAAAGTGAGGTCCATTGATAGATAAATTCTTTCCGGTAACATTGATAGATGTACTCTTTCCGGTGTAATCTACCTCATCAAGATACAAATTGAATTCAAAACTTTCTCTTTTTTTAATCGGTGAGAAGCTTTGAAAAATTTTAGGAGGGTTATGAAAAAATTTAGAACTTGAATACTTGTTCGCCGTTTGGCGACGCCTTCGCATTTTCATTAGAAGGTTATAGAAAATGTTTTAACAAAATAAGTAAAAACAACATTTCAGATTACTGTTTCGTCTCATATTTTAGTTCGTTTATTTTCCACCGTTGGCTTCAACGCCGTACCTACGAAGTCGCCTGGATTTTATGTTATTAACACAGACTATATTTATTACTCAATTATTATGTGCGCAATTTTCCAACGCTTGTTTTAAGAGATCTGTCGCGGTGCGGTAAGAAGAGAGAAGAGAGAAACTAAATTTAGGAGGTAATTACTAAAACCAAAAGACTTAACTGTTCTTACAAGACTTTGCAAATGTTTTATGGTTTGCAAGTTTCGTTTGCAGAATGCCGCCTGTACTACCTGCTTACAATACTTTTGTTACTGAATTTGGCATAACTGTTATTGTTAGGACGGTTATGCAATGTTGATTTTTGGCTGAAAATATGTTGGAATCTTTTATTAGCGTCACTGTTTTATTTCATTGTTTTATTGCTGATCAATAAAGTATAAGGTAAGGGTTACTTTCCGAAAAGAACCCGCCTCATTAAAGGGTAAAAATGTTAATAATAGCCTTAGGATGCAATATTCGTAAGGACTTCACTTTGCAAATATTCCAAGGTTTTTGCTATTGTTTCAATATTTTTATGTTTTGCTTTGCTGTAGTTTTTAATGGTTTAGACATTTGGATTTCGCAGCGTTATTGCTTTTTGCACAATGTGAATTTTTAATAACCTGAGCCCAGTTACAAAAGGAATACAAATAGCAAAAGTCTAACCATATTTAATTATTACAAGAAATACAAGACGTTTTTTTAAATGGATATATTTGTATATTTATTTAAATTAAAATTGTTTTACAAATGTGTTAAGCGCTTGCATTGTACTCCTCTAAAGTAAATTCTAGAAGGAAATCAAAGTTTTTAAATCGGAATTATTAAAAAATTGGCATGTTTTACCTTGAATGATTACTTATAGTTTTAGCATGACCCTTTAACTCTATACGTTGTAACCATATACTGTCTGCACTTCTATACTTATGTGCATGAAATTTTTAAGTAAATACCTCATATGGAGATCTCAGTTAATATGGATCAAAATATTAATAAATATTTTTTTAATAAGGTCGAATTTCTTTTTCACACATCCCATCAAGTAGATACACTATTTTTTATAGGTATTTTAAAATAAAAATGAGGTACTAAATGCCATCGGCAAAATATTAACTTTCAAAGTAACGTGCAGTGTTCCATACCTTCCCTTACATAACTTTTCGAATATGATGAAAAATTTAAATAAAATTAGATATTTGTACTAAAATTGATTATAACTATTGAATAAAATTATTTCCGTACAATTGAAATAACGATTTTAACAAATATAAATAACTACGGCACTCTTACTTCGTGAGTATAATTTTTTTCTTTTTTAATCTTAGTTATATTTATTTCAATATGAAAAAATTATAACAAAAATAGCCATTTTTGTAAAAAGATGCCATAAACTCATTAGTTGGAATGGGTTAAAATTAACGGTTAAGTTCCCTAATAATTTGTACATCACATGTTTTCCTGCAGAATTTTAAAACTTATATTATTTCATTTCTTCAGAAGAGCACAAATAGTATGTATTATTATATTTTAGGGGCTTAATGACTAATTAATAAAATTTATTCCACCTTTGAATTAATTATGTTTATTAGAAAATAATATATTTTAGTGACACTCATATGTAAATTGAAGCAAACAAAAGATGTCGTGTTAAATAAGAAATGTTATAGAAACTCAGTGGAGCCACATGAAACAAATGAAAGTCACGTGGAAACAGAATAAACAAATAAGGTCTTCATCAGGAAATTAATAATTAACTATTCTTTAATTTATTACTTCCACTATGTCACGTAACATATAAAGTGAAAGCATGTTAAACAATTATATTAGAAAAAATAGTATAATTGCAGCAGACAATTAAATGAAAACAAATTAATGTGCAGAGCAGGTCAGGTGTGGGTGTGTCATGTGCAGGTCAGGTAGTGCAACAGGTAGGTATTGAAATCAAAATAAACATGAATATAGAAGTAAAGATAGCTCTTGTTTTCGATCACAACTTTTAGTTAAAATGATTCAACTTATATATATTATACGGATGTAGATTTACAGTTGCATTTACTTTCATTTCACTAGCATCCTTATATGAATATGAAATAAATTATTCAGCTGGATTATGCTGGATACCAAAAATAAAACTTCTCTAAGTTCTCGTTAGATACTTTATTCGAATTCTTATTCCATTTAAAAATAGGGTAAATATATTTTTTAAAGTGGAAAAATATGTCATTGTCGTTATAGAACAATATTGACATTAAAAATCGTTTTCCAAACCGATTAAAACTAAGAAACTAGGGGTTGGCTATCTTAACGGCCCATGCACTCAGACACAGCATCCGATTCTGACACGCTGGTGACAGCACTAGTACATCCAACATAAATCATGCGAGAGAGACACATCCCCCTGCCCAAACAAACAAAAACTCCTCTCGAAGAGTCACAGTTTCGTTAATAGAGAAATCCGGTTAAGGCCACGTCCGCCGAGACACCGACCTCATCACTCATATCCGATAGCATCATTTGAATATTTCGGGCCTTGGGTGCTTGTTAACGATAAACTGTACGCGTTTTATGATACATCGCCCTCACATCCCAGTCTTAGAAGTCGTAGTAACATGCGACATTGACTTATACGTATGGGAGAGGACTGGACGTATATTGGATGTTGTTTAGTGACATCGGTATGGATGGCTGTGGCGTGGGTGCCGGAAATTTTTAGGGGATGTTATCGTTAACGGATTATGTGAAGCGTTCACTATCGATAATTATGCGAGTCAAATAAAAAAAATTAACTAATGGAAAGACTGTGAACAATGAACGGATAATTCAAAACATTTTTTTATAATTTATGGGTTTTCGTTAGCTTGTCAAAGAGCTGAAAGATTTTAGTAGGAATTTTATTATATAGTATAGTCTCCTGAAACATTCTGTAAGAATCATCACTGAAACTTTAATTATAAAAACTTCCAAAGATCATTGAGGGTTTAAATAAAACTAATTGTATAACAAAGTTCTCGTATTTGTTTTTCGTCTTTTTTTGACGATCACTACAAAAAGAACTTACCCAATGTTATTATTTTTTATCATATTATGGCACATAGTAACCAAATGGACATTGATCATATAAAACCTTTTTAGAACCCGTGTATAATGAGCAAAAACAATTGAAGAGAGGGAAGTCGAATATAATTTTATATTGCTAATCATTAAAAAGGTCTCTTATGGCCTTTTTTGTTATAAAACTGAAATATAGAAGTATTTTTGAGATAAATAAATTACATTACTATAGCTTGATCATGATAAAATTTGAAAAAAATTGAACACGAAATGAAATATATAAAAACTTCCAGAATACAAACATATATAGTGAATAATTGGTTTTTTATGATCGGTTTTAAATTACAATCAGTTTTCTCTCTAATAAAGCACAGAATAAAATCTAAATGATTCATAATATCGCTAATAAATTAACCATAAGTAATCATTATATAAAAAAAATCGACGAAAACAATGTGTATAAACCATCAATTTTGTTTTAATCATTTTTTTTGTTTTTCTAATACCTAGTACGATGGAAGTGAAGATCAATTTTTCCGGCGGCTTGTTTGAATTAAAATCTCCTTGCTAACACTTAATTACATTTACTATATTGCAAAGACCATAAATATGAATAAATATCTTCAAAGGAAATATTTTTAAATAATTTTATTAATTCATCTAATAGATAGCACGATTGAAGGGATTGTCACTTTTCTCCCGCCTTTTTTTAATTAACACTTTCTAACTTACACTTAGTTACATTTAATATGTTACAAAGAACATAAATATAAATAACAATCTTGAATTAAATTCTTTTGAATGATTTTGCTGGGCATTGTCAAATACATAGCACGATCGAAGCTACGATCACTTTTTCAGCGGTTTGTTTGAATTAAAATCTTCTTGCTTACATTTAGTTTCATTTAATATGTTACAAAGAATGTGAAATAAATAACAATCTTGAAATGGAATCTTTTTTATTTAATTATATTGGTCCGTTTCGTTATATTGGACGATTGAAGCGATAGTCACTTTTTTCTCGTTTTTTTTTAAATCTAAATGTTTTTTGCATCCACGTTTGATATATTACAAAGTACATATATATAAATACAAATGTTGAACTAAATTTTTCAAGTCATTTATTGGATCATCAAATACATAGCACATTCAAAGCTACGATCACTATATCGCACGGCTTTCTTGAATTAAAATCTTCTTGTTCACACTTAGTTACATTTAAATGTTACAAAGTACACAAATAAAAAAAAAACTCTCTTCAAATCATATCTCCTTTTTTTAATATTTTCATTTGTTCATCTAATACATAGCATGATACTATTACATTTTACATTTATTTTAAATCAAAGAAGCGGCACGTAAATGCGGCTTGTTTGATTTAAAATGTTGTTTCCACTTAGTTACGTTTAATATGTTAAAAGGTATATAAACTGAAATGACAATCTTTAAATCAAATATTTTTTTTATTCATCTTATTTGTTCATGTAATATGTAGCACGACCGTAGCGTTTTATTTGCGCTGCTTGTTTGAGTTAGATTATTTTTGTTTCCACTTTGTTACGTTGAATATTTTACAAAGCACATAAATATAAATGGACATTTTAAAATAACATTTTTTTTAACAATTTTATTGGTTCATCTAATATATCGGAAAATCGTACCTGCTGTCACTTTTTCGCTGCTTATTCAAACTAATATCTTCTTACTTCCACTTAGTTATTTAATAAATATGCGCAAATAGTACAATTTCAGCATTAATGAGATCGTATCAATTAATTTTATAATTATTAGAACATTTCATATCTTAAAAGATCCGAGAAACCAATATAAATCATGGGTCTTTAGTCAAGCTCTCAATTTCTAATTACTCGTTACAACATTAGCCACCGTGGTAATTGGAACAGCAACAGATTACGAAAGTTTTAATGCAAGGCTGCAATTTCGAATTCATTGGAGGTTGTTGAATGTAACAGTGAGATAAATATTTGATATTACGCTCCTTTACATGACAAAATAACATTAAATAATATTATTCGTTGAAATCTACTCAATATTTTGTTAGTTACTTTTGCATTAAGTTGACTTTCAATGAATCGAAAAAGAAACCAATAGATCGATTTAGAAGCTAGAGATGACTTTTGGTGAAATTTACGTTGAAAATTGAACTTCAATTTAATAATATGTCAAAAATATAATATATTTAAATTTCACAATTAAATGAAACTACGTGATGTAGTATTATTTCTACTTTCTTTAATTTCTTTACCACGGCCTAGGTTTCGTTGTATTACAACATCTTCAAGTGGGATATTAGCAAAGATTAGATGTTGTAATACAACGAAATCTAGGTCGTGGTAAAGAAATTAAAGAAAGTAGAAATAATACTACATCACGTAGTTTCATTTAATTGTGAATAATGAATTTCTACAAAATTAACGCCAAATATATTCAATATTTCAATTTGTTGAAAATATATTTATAATATCATCTGAAAGAATGCAGAAATAAGTGAATAAAAGTCGATATTAATAAGTAGAATTAAATAAAAGGACTACAAAAATACTATAAATTATAATTATAACACAATAATAATTTTTGTCCGAAGGAAACTTTCACGTGAATATGGAAAAAAGTTATGAAAAAATTGCACACATGAAAACACTTAAATCGCCTGAAGTAAATGATTTTTTAGCTTAAACTAAATTTTTTAGCTTAAAGTACATAATAAAAGCAAACGGACCTACTGGATGCACAAAATCTCAGTAAAATCAGCGATATTTCAACTACATTATAGAGTTAAAAATACTCTGAAATTAGTTCTATGGTACAATAAAAAAATCGACAGCGTTACTATGTTCGCTCCATCTGAAATAGTAATATATCAACGTGTACAGATCGTACGTAAAAGAGGAGGCAACGTTTTGTTTCCGTAACGATCACAGAAGGAAAAGGCATTCAAAGAAATACGTGAAAAAAGATCATGTCACATGACATTTAAGAATTGTTTTAATCTCCTTAGGTCGACTTCCTTTGGGATAACAATATAGCCTTAGTGCTTGTTAGACAATTTTGATTGTTGAAGATAAGCCTATACAGGTTGTGTCGTCTGTACTTAACATTTTTCGACGTTTAAATTGACGATATTCCGGTAGATATCAATTACGTTTCACCGTTATGTTGTCACTACGTGATCGTCAAACTGGTTTCATTTAGAGGCAAATATTTGGCGTAATTTTCGATTTACGTGATTTCTTGTAGGTTACTGTTATTATCCCACAAACAATAATTTGTTTTGTATCTTTTTGAGGCTGTTTCATATTTAAACTCTTTTTATATTTAAACGCTAATACTGGCGATAATAAATTCGAATTACTTGAATCGATATAATTAACATCATTGTATTAAAAATTTTAATAAAAGTTTAATTTCTTCTTATAATTTAGATACCTCTAATTACTCATTTTCTAAATAGGAAATTTCTAAATAGGATTTATAATTAGGAAAGATAGAAAATGTTTTGTAAGATATAAAATGAAACTAATCTTATTTTCCTTTCTTCCATTTTGCAGCATGCAATTTAAACTTTATCCTAACTAACTGCCCTTTAACACTAATGACAAAGTTTTTATTCGATTTCTGCTTTCATTACAAAAAGTATGCTGTTAACTCTACCTTAACTAACATTTAATATTATTTATTTTATACTTCATACAATATATTCATTATCTTGATATCCGAGATTTGGTACATGAACTTTTTAAAATATTTGAAATATATCTCTTTTCTTAATTCGATTTTGTCATCAAAGAATCTAAATCTATTCGGTTATCACAGACTCATTTTATAACTTTTAGTGTATAAAAATATGGAAATGACTAAATAAAAATACGATTTATGAAAAAAATTATAAGTCCAATTAAGCAATCATAATTTGATGTAAATTATTTTAATAAATTATAATTTAAAATAATACAAGTTTCACTTCTAACACTTTAGTTGTTGAGCTTATTTACCCCTTAAGTGCGCATTTTTCTGAACAATCTAAAAAAAATAATTTTAGATACTTTTAGCGCAAAAGAAATAATGGTTCTTCCCATTATTTATTTTGCGCTAACGGTATCCGTAATGATTTTTCCAGAATATTAAATTAAGGTTTTTATTTAGGTTTCTAGTCTCCTCACAATTGATCAAAATAAAAACAGCTTTGCTGCCTTAAAAAGGAAGTAAAAATGTCTAATATCTAAAGAGACGCACACCTGAAATGACTTAATTAAATTCATGTGGTAGATCTGATAGATGCATCCGGTCCTGATTGTAAATCTCGGTAGGCTTATAACCGTCATACTCACGTCATAATTAACAGTGACCGGACAGATACGAATCATTTTCTACATCGGACGTTGCTAATCTCAAATGCTGAGTCTGACGTGATAATAAAATTTTATCAAAGGTCGAAACTACTAATCGTAATGGAATAATTTTTTTTTTGGTTCCACACCTTCTTGATTACGGTTCCATATTTATACCACTTGGTTACAAAGGCTAGTAGATAGCTACGATTTTATTAAATTATTTTTTTCTGATTTTAAGACTTAGTTTTTTTCGCACCTTCACTCCTGGGGAAATTATGATCTCGAACTTTAGCGATAAAATTATTACCTCTCCTGCGATCAACGCTATGGCCGTCATTGCTTTTCTACGGCCTTGATCATAAATATTAATATAACTCCCTAACTTTCGTACCTATCTAAGACGTCTGTTTGGGAAGATATTTCTTAAAGCTAAATCTATACACAAATTATAAATAATTATAAATTAAAAGAAAGTATACATTCTAAAATATGATCTGGACAAGAAGCTTTTTCCATAAAGTTGAAAGAATTATCGTTGATCCCATAGTAACTTGTAATAACTTTGTAGGAGATCATAAAATAAATCAACCCATATAAGGATATGTAAGACACGTGCGCTATATTCCTACCACACGTACAACTACTGAGTTCCCACCTAAAGGCAGACGTCGCGTAGGTATGATTTATAATAAGACGAGTTATGATTGTTGTGAGACATTGTTTCATTGTTAAATTTTTTGTAAGTTTTTTGGGACATACTTGATTGTATTCCTAATTGAATTCGGTGACGAGTTAAAACGTAGGCCGGCTATTTTTTGTGTTACGTCCGTGGACGACCACGTTGATGGAACAATAGAAAAATGTAACGACGATGCATAAATTAACTAATGTAGATTAGTTTAAAATTATGCTTTTTTATTTCAGCGGTTATGAGCTGAGTTTTAATATATGTTAGAGTGTAAGCCCCGATGAAAAGTAAATTAATAAAATTGAAAAAAAATTGTCACTTAAAAAATCCATTTTACAGCTTAATATTTCATTAACGTATTCCCGTATTGAAAAAGTATTCAAGACATACCGCTAATTTTTTGAAAGACCTATTCGTTGTTGCACAATGGGGTACGTGAATAAAAATTCACCCTCTCAATATATTGGGAAGGTACTCGAAAAAAATATTTGTTCAAAATGTTTACTTCATGACTTTTTAAACGTTATAAATTTATACATACCCATATAACATTTCCATTTCATTGCACTAACAGTAAGCGAGTGAAATTGCAGTGACGTGCTAATAGACAGACAGATAGAAATGTTGAAACTATAAGGCTTACCAAATTTTTCAAAAAAAACTTTACCAAATCCTAAAAAATAAAGATTTTGATACGTATTCAGTGACTGAAATAAGTTACAAAAAAAAATTAGGACAATTTTTATTTTTTTGTTTTCAAAATAAAAACTACTTAAACTTGTTAACTAAATACAAGCTAAGAAACTTATTAACTAAATATAAGCAAGGCTAATGCTTAGAATTTAATTAAATTTTCAGGATATATTATACAACGTAATCTTTCAATTTTTACATTTTTATTAAATTAAATATTGTTAAATACTGTTCCCAAAAATTAAGATTTTCGTAGATGACTTTATAATTTTTAATATTAGTACAATAAGATATCAAAGGAAGTATTTAAAGAGAGGTACACTATCTTCTTTTCCAAAAATTATGGCTTTTACTAAGCGACTATTTTTAGGAAATCATTTAGTTTATCATCCTCTATCAAAGTGATTAGATGAGCACCTACAAGGGCTAAGTACTCGTCTATTCGCTTTGATATCGGTCCTTGAACTCGTCTAGCTGTCTTAAAATACTGTCTTTTCAAATCATTGACTTCCTTTAATTTATTTTTAACTAATCATTTTAAAAAATTATGATAAATTCATGAAGGAAACGTCAATGACTATGTCTTGGGCATTTTTCTGTCTAAGAATTTTATTCCTGCATTTGGGGACTCTTTCCCAACCCTACTTTCTAGACACATCTTTATTTTATAATCTTTTACTTTACTTTTATTTTAATATTATATGAAAAGAAAAATAAACCAATATTATAAATAAGATAATCAGGCGTGTTCGGAGTTATCGGATTTCTATTTATAACCAGTAATTCAATTTGCGAAGTTTAGGCTCGCACACTGGGGAAATAATAGTAGCCATACTCATTGAATGACGACAAAATCGATATATTTTATATTTTTTCACTACATCAATGATCATAAAAATTGAGATCATATTAAATGTAATTAATAACTGTGAGCGATCTATTATGTAAACCGATATTTTTTATATTTCTACACCGCATCAATGATTATAAAAGTTCGGAATATATTAAACGTAATTAATAACTGTGAACGTTATATTATGAAAATCGATATTTTTTATATTTCTACACCGCATCAATGATTATAAAAATTCGGATCATATTAAATGTATTTAATAACTGTGAGCGTTATATTATATAAATCGATATTTTTTATATATCGACACCGCATCATTGATTTTAAAAATTGGGATCGCATTAAACGTAATTAATAACTGTGAGCGTTATATTATGTAAATCGATATTTTTTATATTTCTACACCGCATCAATGATTATAAAAATTCCGATCATATTAAATGTAATCGATAACTGGGAGCGTTATAATAACATAAATTTGCAGTGGTTTAGTCTACTAATGGTTATTATTAATTATTGCTATATTTAAGCATTAAAAGACCGATGTGGAAAACACATCAGAGTAATCTCATTTAAAAGTATAAGGTAACATATCCAAACTTAAGTTGTTATATACAACTATAATGTAACGAATTGTATATTGATAAATATTTTTCCATAAAATTGAAAAACGTGCATAACCATTTCATTAATATCGTTAGTTAGGGAAAAATAAGTTTAAAAATTAATATGTTAGTGTAACTTCTGTAACATTAACTAATTTTCTTAAGCAATAATGCATAATTTCGTGATTATCTTAAAAAGACGCTATGGTGTTATTTTGCCACTGTATGATATTTAATATTTTTAAATATTTTCATTATTTTTAAACTTGTATTATTCAGGTTTTCCTTTTAAATATATTTTCAATTCTTATTCATTAATTAATCTAGCATTATTCACATACAGTCACAAGTAATACGTGTGTAATTCTTTATTGTTTAAAAGATCCGGTTTCATTGAAGATTGAAGAACACATATATTATTTGGTAGTCTAATTCTCAGCGGAATAGCATTTCTTTGGTTAAATAATAGTAAAAATTAAACTTTAGAAATTAATGACTTAAGAAAGAACTGAACACAAATACATCTATAATTAAAAGAGCAGTGGTACTGTGAAAATAATCAGTTAAAGCTCCTAGTTAAGAAATTAAATATTTTTGAAACGAAAATCTCTCAAAACCAAAATACAACCTTAATATAAAATATTGTAAAACTATGAAGAAACTATATTACTAAACGGTAACTTATCTGATAAATTTAACCAAATCATACCATGAAAATCCCATTACAATGCCCACCCGTAAAACTGCCATTACATTACTCTCATCCGGAGTGGTTTAAAATCACCATTTACGTAAGTAATCACATTTTAAACATTTATAAAAATAATCCCGTATCAAGTCTGCCTCATCGAAATTCATTAGACGCGGCACCCGCCCAGAATCGGGCCAAAGGTTCGGTTGGGGGTTACGCACCTATCGTGCTTTATATCTACTTAGGCTAATGCCAGAGGGACTAACGACATTACAGTGCCCGGTTTAAGAGAACGCATTTACAAGCCGCGGCCGATATGCTTTTCGGGAATATTTTCATCCTTTTAACATGGCCCGTTTGGATGGAGTTCAGATGAATCGATTAGGCTGGTCTCGAGCTTCGAGTGTTAAATATCTATGTACGTTCAATTTAATACACTTACCTACCTACGACCTCTCTTAATGGGGGGATTAGGCAGGTATTGACCATTTTACCCCTAGGACTTATGTTATAGTGTTAAATGTGTAGTTGATACTGTTATTGAGAAATTAGTTAATCTTTATAATAGGTACAATATGTGTAAGAAACTTTATGATGGTAAGGAAAAACTACAGCGGTAAATTGTATCAGTTGACGTATAGGTAATTGTGTATATATAAATGTATTAAATACAAGGATTTGAATACGTTTTTTTTACATTTATATCACCATTTTACCTCTATGACTTATTTTATACTGTTAACTGTGTAGTTGAAACTGTTATTGAGAATGACAATTAGTTAATCTTTATAATAGGTACAATCTGTGTAAGAAACTTTATGATGGTAAGGAGAATCTAGAGTGGTTAATTGTATCAGTTGACGTATAAATAATTGTATATACATATATATATATATATATTAAATACAAGGATTTCAATAGTTTTGTTTACGTTTATAACACCATTTTACCCCTAGGACTTATTTTATAGTGTTAACTGTGTAGTTGATACTATTATTAAGAATCACAATTAGTTAATCTTTATAATGGGTATAATCTGTGTAAGAAACTTTATGACGGTAAGGAAAAACTAAAGCGGTAAATTGTAACAGTTGACGTATAGGTAATATGCATAATGTCCACTCTTCATGTATACATAGTATGCATAATGTCCACTCTATTCATGTATACATAGTATGTATAATGTACGTATGCAAACTATGTATACGTATATAAAAATGCTATTTTTAATTTTAACTGTTTAGACTTTTTAATTTTAACTGTTTTAACTGTCATGTGTTTTTTAGAAGTATAAATTTTTAATGGCAAATATGGAAGACATTCTGTAGAGCCATATCAGCAAACTGAGCTATATTTCGTGTAATTTAAGAACAACTGTAGTTACAGTTGCTTGTAAGATATAATCCTAAGTTTCACTTACTTATTGGACGAAGTAATGTTTTATACAAAACTTATTTTTTGTATAAAAGTATCACTTGCATACTGAGAATTTGCAAAAATAGTTCAGAATGGTATCGTAGCGACATGTCGTTTCATCAGTAAGTAATGTATATTTGAAAAATGATAAAAAATGTTATATTTCAAACTATCAAACAGGCTTCATGATAGTACACAAACCTCCATGTAAAAAGATTGCACAGTGAAAATAAATGATATTTCGTGAGATGAAATGAGAGACAATTGATTAAAATATACTTCAATACTATTCACATTTTCTTTACTCAATTGCTTTTGAGAAATAATTTATTATCTGTAATTAATATTTTCTATTCATTACCCTAAATATTACTTAATTACTAAAAATTAAATTTAAATAATTGAAGACATCTAGACAACATTTAACTTCTGTGAAATTAATGAATTGAAATAATTGAACGAACAGAACAATCGATATGATGTCAAGTGTTAACTTTTGTAATACGTATAGTCAACACGTGGTTTCATCTAGACTGATATAATTTTGGTTGAAATTATAAGATATGTTATCCATGTTGGATCCAGAAAAAGTAATAGAATAATACACCCCTAGAAAGTACTACTGTTCGAATTACTACTGAAAAAAAGTTATGACGTAGCCAACGGCCTATCTATTCTTATTTAACTCATTTTGAGACAGTGTTATTGATTCTTATTTAACTTATTTTGAGACAGTGTTATTGATTCTTATTTAACTCATTTTGAGACAGTGTTATTGATTCTTATTTAACTTATTTTGTGACAGTGTTATTGATTCTTATTTAACTCATTTTGAGACAGTGTTTTTGATTCTTATTTAACTCATTTTGAGACAGTGTTATTGATTCTTATTTAACTCATTTTGAGACAGTGTTATTGATTCTTATTAAACTCATTTTGAGACAGTGTTATTGATTCTTATTTAACTCATTTTGAGACATTGTTATTGATTCTTATTAAACTCATTTTGCGAAATTGTTATTGATTCTAATTTAACTCATTTTGAGACAATTTAAGTTTTGAGTAGTTATAGTCAGAGCTGAAGTTGAGTAAGCGGTGGGAATGAAGATCATACATATTATCAATTAATTCTCGAAAATTTTCATTTCAGCAGCTATCATTCCTGAGTCTGGTATTACTGATATGCTGTTGAACTTACTTTTTTTCATTTAAAAATCAGGAGCGGTGCTTAATTTTTCCTATTTAAAAATGTACTCATTTTTAATGACATTTATACTAAGAGTAATAACTATTGCTAATAACATAACTCAGTGCCATTGATACGCATTACAGATAAAATGATTTTAAAAAAGAATTGGAACATATTTTATCTAATTTAATTTTTTTACAAAGTTTTATCGTTGTCTCGATAAATCTTTTTATTTAAAGCGACGTATTACAAGAAACAACTTGTATAACATTCTTGCATATACACTAAATTCTTCATAAAACGAAATGTATAAAGGAGACAGACGAATTCCATATAGGGTTGGGCGCTAGTATTACAAGAATAATAATGTAACTATTTAGTAAATAAAATGAAAAAAGTTAAATTTAAATCGTCAATTAGACAAGTCAAAAATTTATATTTTTATAAGGAAGTTAAGTTATTTTTTTAATAGTATGTTAACACTATTTATCTACCCAGAAATTTAACTCACTAATAATTTGAAATTGCAGGTCGGAACAACAAAAAATATACGAAATTCGTTAAGATGGAAAAATACATTTATTTTAACAACACAAAACGAATGTCAATGGCAGTTAACAGTTTATTTCATAATTTATTCTGACAAAGGGTACATTTTTGAAAAGCATACAATTTTAATACGTTTTTGTAAAAATTTCTAAAAAATGTAACTAAGTTATGTAATATTATTACTACTTTATTTAAATTATTAACCACGATCTAGCTTTCGTTGTATGATAACATCTTCAGGTGGGCAATTCGAAGAGATATTTTATATCGAAATATTTCAATTTTTTTTCAATACTTCAATAAAGATATCAATGGAAATTCTGTATAAATTTATTAAGTAGTTATAAAAATATTGGAGCATAAACATAAAAATAAATATACTGACCGATAAAAACGTAAAAATCCTCTAATACCTCAAATCCCTCCTCGGGTTCTCAGATATATAAAAATGAATCTTATATCCAAATCTATCTAGTAGTTTTAAGGCATGGATAAGATAACCACCTTATCTTAACTTATTCATCTTTTAAGGTTAAGGACGGTTAAACAAAGAAACAGACAAAAATTATGAAAATAATGGCGTTCTATTCTACAGCTTATTCACAAGCCCTGATCTCCTTTCTTTCAAAAGTTTTCAATAACATGTTTACATGTTTATTACAACCCAAAAGCTTCTCTTACTTTTATCGCTTTATTACGTGTATAGATATATCCTACCTTTTTGACACCACATAAATTTATGCCGTCGCCAACTAAAATTAAAACACGCTATCAATATTTTAATAACTAGATACAGCCCCAAACAAACAACCGACCTTACTTAGACACCTAACAGACCCAAACCCGAAACCCGATTGCGCAAGAAAAGAAAAAGTGTATATTTTAATTAGACCTTATCTACACCGTAAACAAACATATCTATCAAACATCTTATTCTCATTAACCGTTGTTAGCTCACCATCAGTCAGCGAGGAATGAATAGGCCTAGCTGATACCGCCGATATCGACCCGTACGCCTGTTATCAATCACTCCGGGCCCCGCACCGACCGCGGGCGTTTCTCTTCATTATATTAATTGTGTGATAAAGCAATGTTTATAAATATATTTGTCAAACAATATATCAAAGTGTTCACTTTGATCCCGAACCGAGAAATCTTCGCACTTCCGTCGGCCCTGTCCGGCAATACTCGTTCCCTGTTTGTTTTGTGGTCGAGTAATTATCTTAATGATTTATTTTTAGTTATGATTGGATAGTGCATTTGAATTATTGTTTCCGTTTAATCTTCTCGTAAACTGGTGCTTGGTTATGTGGTAATTTATATAGAATCGGTTATGTAATTTTATGTGTTAGCTGTGAAAAACTTTATTGATGACTGTCGAAATTAAATCGTTAATTTTATGCTAATTTATAAACCTATATAATTATATAAGTATCTTCCTTATGAAAGTTTGATATAGTATGGGTATATTTTAAACAAGAGAACTTGTTAGTTAGATTACGCTAAAGTGTCTTATTAACAAATTACAGTTTTAATTAAAAAAACTCTTTATGGTAATAGTGATTAAGAATTAAAATCGAACACACTCTAGCAATTAAGCGATAATTTTGACACGCAATTTTAGTTAGTTTCTTCCAGTAAGTATTTTCACAGCTACTTTATAGGAATAATTTGTAGTAGGATTTCTAGTCATATACTGTCATACATATAGCGAACAAGTGTTTAGATGAAAATGAGTTTGTTTTTTATATAAGTCTAAAATTAAACTAACAAATGTTACAACAATTAATCCATATAATAGAAATTTTCTGTAAAAATACACAGACTGATAGGGGTTAAAATTTGGACTGTTTTCAATAACATTAGTTAATTTACGCCTAACACCAACTATTGAGGCTTATCGGAAGTTTTATGTAGCATTAGGACACTAATTTTGTTTTAATATTCATTTAGCCTATTTAGTAACAAAAAGAAGCAATAATAATGTAAAATGGGAAAAATTGTTTGCAGTTGTTACAAGTTACGAAATTTTGTTTATAGTCTAACATTTTTATCACAGAACATTGAGTAGACAATGTTCTGTGCTTTTTATTATATTTATTAACTTATCGAGAGGGTATGTTTGCATTAAGGTGGCGTCGTGATATTTGTATCGAAATGCCTAATATAAGCTGTACAATATTAAAAATTCCAAAAAAACCCGTAGTAGTTTTTGTGTAAAATGGACACGAGTAAGCTGATCGGCAGACAAAGTTTTCTAGAATAATAATTTTTTTCTTTCTGTCTATCCGTTATTCCCTTAGTACATTTTTTTCCAACATATGTTCTATATCCATATTTTTGCCTTTATGGTTTTGTTAACGTGTTGGTATTTTATATATTGCAGTATTATTTTGTATTCAATTAACTACAAATTGCAGAAGTCGTCATTTTTATCACAAAAGGAACCCTTTTAGGATCACTTCGTTGTCCGTCTGTCGGTGTGTCAATACCCTTTTTCTCAGGAACGCGTAAAGATATCAAGTTAAAATGATTACCAAATACGTCCCTATGGTCCCTTGAAGCTGTAAAAAAATTAAGTTTCTAAGTCAACGTAATCAAGAAGAACCTTACAAATTCCCCCATTTATACCGCATATTTTGACCCTTGCAAATAAATTAAAACTTATAGGGTACTGCATGTTGACATAGAATCATGAATTTAGCAAGGTTTTACAGCAAAAGTAAAGAAGAAAATCATTAATTTGTCGTTATATCACATGAAAAAATATTTTTTTTAACTTTGCGCTTGTGAAAGACAGTACGCAACATATTTAGTTCTAAACATTTAAAATTGTATGTAGTTTAATTGGAATATTTGGTACCATTACTTATCTATAAATACCTAAATATGTACGGAACACTGATGCGTTATGAGAGTTCCGTACATATTTAGGTATTTATAGATAAAGGGCAAAATATAATAAAATATTTATAATAATTTTTTATAAGGGAATATAAGGGGCAAAAACGGACAGGTTTTTGCCCCTTTATTTCAATTTCACACTGAGAATGGCATTTCAGTTTCTTCAAATTGTAGATTTCTTTATATAGAAATTGGGTATATAAAAATATTACGAAGCCAAAATCCCTTAATGGAATCTTTTTGACAACTGATTTAGAAAATTAGTTAAATATTTTATACCATCGATTTATATAGTTTAATTATGAATATATGTTCAAACATTGTTAAATAAAATATTTTGCCTTTGGAATTTAATTTATGATTTTGAGACCGATGACTTTAGTTTTAGACAAATATCACTTTTATTTACAAATTAGTTTAACAAAATAAAGCTATCAAGTACGAATAGAAATTTTATTAAACTAGTTAAAATTATTAACTTCCACCCATTTATTAATTTCCACCCGTATGTTAATTTCCACCTATGTGTTAATTTCCACCCATATGTCAATATATTGCTTAATAAATCGTAAAAATATCATAAATGTCTATAAAACTACGAAATTTAGGAACGACACTGTAAATTTTACTTAACCAGTAAATTTTACGTAAACTTCTAGTACTGTCGCTTTTCATCACTTTTTTGTAGTTCCGAAATTAGGGATGGTGGAACATATTTTTGTACATAATTTAACAACAAAGTCTCTAGAATTACAAGAACTTTACTTAAAAAATTGACAAATACAATTTTAGAACCTTTATAACTTGTTTTAATTGGTATTCTGCACTATATGTAAAATAAAAACAAAAAAAGGGACACATTATTTTACCCCTTAAAAAATACGGTATTGATACGGCATTTTTTTATTTTTGAGTATTAATTAATGAAATATATAATGATATATATATATATATATATATATATATATATATTATATATTATATATATAAGTTAATATATTTTAGCAGTACCTATGCGGAATTTCAAGGTTCTACGCCAAATAGTTTCTAAGTAAATTGGCGTGGATAATTTTAAGAAAATTAGAAAATCTTTGCATACATTTTTCACATAAATAGATTAGAAATCCTTATGTCACTTATTCAATTGAAATTTTACACGATATAAGAAAATTTAAAAAAAATTGAGTACATTACTTGCCCCCACTAAAGTTTCCAAATTAACATTTTAAAGAGTGAACTATTGAGATACTCGTATATGCAGTTTAATATGATTTATAGCTACGCTAAATTTTAATTTTCTGCAACAAATTATTTTTTTTATTTCTACAATATTTTCATATATAAAAACAAATTAAAACAGCAAAACGAACTCCTTCAACTTTGCTTTTGATTTAAAACTTAGACGACTGGTAATTTTTCTTGTTTTCTTCTAATTTTTTTCTAGCAATTTTTGTAAAATATTTATATTTGAGAAAAATCTGTATTTGGCAAACATTTTCAATGTCTACGGTAATAAGTTAATGTACAATTATGTAATATAATCGTATAAAAATGTTTCATTGATATTTTTCCCTCTTTGAGTTGTCGACTCACATAAATTTAAAAAAATCATTCATGGAAGCTAATTTCCGGAGCTTTGGCCATGGTGAATACCGAGTATCATCAAAAATATTAAGACTGTTTTGTACTAATTATGTTTTATCTTTATGGTATAATATTTTAATCCCATTAAAATATTATAGCAAAAGACACCAAATATGTCTTTAAAAAATAATCCACGTAAACGAGTGCTTTGAAAATTTGAGAAACATTGATGAGCGAGTGGGAAATTTGAATCAAGATTTACTGAATATTAAATCTATCACAGACTTGAAATTATGCTTAGTGAATAGTTTTCAGATATTTATCGCATTAACAACCAAGAGTTATTTAAAGACGAAATTCTAATGGTTTAACAGACTTTATTACAGGGCGAAACGATAGACGAATAAAATATTATAAATACAAACTTAAAACTTGGGATATATTATAATATCATATTTTTCTCCCGCTATATAATAAAAAATTAAAACGTTCATCATTTGCTAGAGCTTGGTTATGGAGCTCTCAAAATAACTGGGAAGGACTTCGTGTTAAGGCTAATGCGGCCCATACTTGGCGATGCGTTCTATTTTATTCTACTGTATATTATAACATAGGAATCATATAGCAGAGTAAATGGACAGCTTTAAATTAAAATAATCATAAAAACTTTATAACAACAGACAGCAAGATTGAAAATTGTGAATCAGTTTGGATCTTGGTATTATTTCCGAATTTTCTGATTTTTTATAATAGTTCTCCATTTATTGTGAATGTGTTGAAACATCAGCTCATAGATGTTCTCTTTAAAATATAATTTATTACTTTCTGCCTTTATATTACTGTTTTGTTACAATAATCTAATCCAATTCCATCAACTTTTACGCCTACATAACATAAAACGTAATAATGCTCAGCGAGTACGTACTCAAAATACATTTTTATGTCCTATATTAAACGTGGAGTCGACAGCATCGCATCATCGGTCATTAGAAGCGATCCATGTCGCCACATTAACTCGGTGCATTGACGAGGATAATAAATATATTTAACGATGCAAGGACCAACAAACAGATGCCTTGCACATTCTCAGCTAATTCAAACAGACGACGGTCGTATTGATGTTGATTTGGAGAGATGTGTAAATAAACATCTCGTATTTATTAGTTGATTTTTTCTATAATAAATTTTATATTTACCCGAAGAAGGAGATGATAAACTATAAAAATATTTTTGAAATCGATGATTTGATTATTGATAATTAAATTTTATATAATGTTTTCTATAATTTGGAAAAACATTTTCAAGAATTACATATAATTTCGTCAGGTAGAAATAAAACAAGTTAATATAGTTAAAAGTAATTATTTATTATTATAAGTAAACCTATATCAAGTATACCTTTGATAAGTATTAAGAAATAGAGAAGAAATAGTTAAAAGCCGATTACAACAAGAACAATATAAATAATTCACATGATATTCCTCCATGTATAAAATAATCCAAGAACAAAAAATAAACCTTATTTATTTATATATTTGACCAGTGTAGAAACTTCTCTAATCATTACATTACCCCAATTATTGAATATATTTGGCATTAATTTTGTAGAAATTCATTGTTCACAATTAAATGAAACTACGTGATGTAGTAATATGTCTACTTTCTTTAATTTCTTTACCATGACCTAGGTTTCGTTGTATTACAACCCCATGTTGTATCTCAAGCCCACCTGAAGATGTTGTAATACAACGAAACCTAGGTCGTGGTAAAGAAATTAAATAAAGTAGAAATAATACTACATCACTTAGTTTCGTTTAATTGGGAATACGCCAATTATGGAGAAATTGTTTAATTGCTCAGTTTAAAGTTAATGTAGCGAATTTTTATATATACGACAATAATTTGTTCAGCTCATTTTCTAAGGAACAGCAATCTTTATATAAATAGTAAAATTAATATTTGGAAGTGAAAATAATACATCGGTTATGTTAAATCATTAGAATAATCACATGTGTCTAGTTTCATGTGTTAAGCATTCATTACTATTAAAATTATGTCATCTTAACTTTGTATTTTATACATTTCTATATAATACCAATCGATTACTATCTTTTGCTATAACTAAAATTTTAGTTTTAATTTTCATTCATGTAATTACTCATTTTCTATGGAACAGCAATATTCATATAAATAGTAAAATTAATATCTCGAAATGAAAATACTACATCGGTTATGTTAAATCATCAGAATAATCATATGTGTCTAGTTTCATGGTTTCATGTGATAAGCATTCATTACTATTAGAATTTTGTCATCTTAATTTTGTATTTTATACATTTCTATATCTTTTGCAATAACTAAAATTTTAGTTTTAATTTTCATTCATGTAATTACATTTTGTTTAACAGACACGTGGTAGGTTCTAGCGAAAGCTATCTATCTATAGAATTCAAATATATGAGTACGTCAACTGAAGTCAGTACGGAAACCTAAAAGGTAAAATCTTAAGTCAATATTAAGAAAAAATATAATAGATTAAAAGAACATCACTATAGCTATAATTAATATAACTTGTACTAATAAAAATGAAATCAACCTTGGCTTTATTCATGTTAGTAACTGTTAATTTTTGTAACAGTTTATAATTATCTATTACTTAGTTTCAGGTCACAAAATTTAACCTTTCACCTAAATAATAATCTCAGTTTTACCAAAACTCTGTTGTTTTCTACGAAGTTATATGAGACTATTTAAATTTCACAATAATTACAGATAGAGTGACAATGCCCCAATATTTTACTGTGTCAAAAATATACGCAAATAGGTTGTATGGAAATACGTGATATAAATATTAATGAAACGATTTCAACTCCGCTCTATTTATTTGCTAGACCATAGAGCCCTCAATTTTATTTCCATTCATAAAATACCTCGGAGTATTTCCGAAAAGTAAAGTTGAAATTTAAATTTCGCAGAAAGACAATTCATTCTGATCTTTAGCCTTCAAGTGTTAAATAAATAGCTGGTAATTTAATAAAAACATTAAGGCTTCAGGCTTTGTGGTACATGTTATATACATATTAATCTCGAACCAAGTGGGAGTAACTGGTCACACACAGTATTGTAACATGAGCGGGTCCCTTGTGACATGATGAGATATTACACTGACAAATAAATGGTGATATTCCGTCATCGCTGTTTTAATATCTTACTTCTTTATGATTCCATAAATTTTACCAATTGGCAAACTTAGTAACAATTAGTTTTCAAATACAACTAAGGGAATTATTCAGTAAAGTCACACCAGCCTCTTAGCATTATACTTTTGCCGTTGACCATTATACTCGCATTAGCAAATTCGACTCATGCTATAATCTGAGTGACTAAACAACCAGTTGAATGTCTTAACAATGTATCATTGGCCCATTTGCGATATTGATATAAATTGATTACAGCTCGACATCAATGTTCATTAATTCGCTTGATTCATGCGCGGGTTTACCTATAATATTGCTCGAATACATTATCGTCCATATTTCATTATTCCATGGGGGCAGTAAGTAAGTAATATGGACGTCCATTATAGGAGAAAGCATTGCGTTTTAACAAGAAGGGGGGGGGGGTTCTTTAATAACGTACTAATTAAATAATTTTTCCAAGTCCAAGAATTGATTTTCCAAGTTTTACTTGGAATTTATTTTTCAACCCATTGTGTAATTCTGTTAATGAAGTAAAAATTTATTGATATCTCATTTAGTCAGGCTTGGTAATATTTAAGTTAGTCCTCTATTTGTATTTGATAATTCCGCTAAATATTTTTGGAGTTTACTCCTTAAGAATCGATGTTTAAATATAGCGCCCGGTATTTAGTTTTATGAATAGTAAAATCAGAAGTTCAGAGCGTACGAAGTTCAGACCGTTAAAAAAGAGTGTAATCAGCTAATTTCAGGTTTAATGGACATATCAAATATCGAATTATTTACTGATAGTTCCATACTTTACATTGGCAAAGGTTCTCCGTGGAGAGAACGAACGCCATATAATAAAAGATTAAAATAAAGATACTGACAGTTGTAAGCGAATTTTTTTTTGGCTGGAAGTATTGCGTTTAACAAACTTAGTAAAATGAATACAAGGAAAAGAAACTACACGCAAACAGAGTGAATATATTCCTCTCTCACAAAGATGTAAATGAAAATATTAAATATAAATAATGCCGAGATACCTATATAATGCTAGCGGATATGATAATGAAGGGGTAAGTACAGTCAAATGTTCACGTTTATAATGAAAATAGAATTTATTTATTTATTGAAAAGCTCACAAAACACGTTACAGTCACGTAAATGTATAACAAAATGAACAGAGTGTGAAACTAGACTATAAGTCTAATTAGGGGTGCACAAAATCATTAGAGTATTTATGTATATATTTTCAAGGGTTACTTGTGTTATTAAATATGTTACAAAATGTATTGATCAATTATTAAGGTTAGTATTGGCTTAGAATTATATTATTTTCTACATACTGAGCAAAACATTAATTACGTCGTAGCTGGTTTTAATTTATAAATAATATATTTTGTGTTTACTTTTTAATGTTAATAATTTCGGTTCAAAAATGCGGATGTTGGGAAACATTATGGTTAGGCAAACGGCATGTTCGAATTATGGGGTTATGAAAAGAGGTGTTATTCTTATAAACTTGTAGTGCGAGTAATCTGTAATACGGTATACGGGATCTGATTCGAGTGTTGAACTTAGGTAGAGAGAGGAGATAGGGACAATCAACATGCGAATGTATGATTTTGTGTAAAAATAATAGATCAGTGCTTTTTCTTCGCGCAGCTTGTGGTAACAAATTAAATCTCTGTACTTAATTTTATAGGATCTATACTCTCGTCCAAGGTGAAGTCGGAATGAATTTGTTTGATGAATAGAGAATTAATTTATTTGCACGAGTATAATTTATTTTTTTAAATAATGTTCCTAAGGAACGTATATTTTATTTTTTTCTGTACACAAAAGGAAGTAAATTGTGCTGACTTTGGCTTAATATAAATGCCAAGTAGGGAAGAGGGTTGGCAGAGGCAAGGCAGCAGCGGTTCAATTTACAATAATAAATGATTTGTTAATAAAGATTTGTAAAACAAATGTTCAGTGAAATGGCGTATTAACCAATGAAATAGGATTTTCATACTGAAACCCTATGAAAGAATGGTTTGTATTATCTAGTTCAAACTAATTTAACGCATGTTTTTGCTTTAGTTATTAGCAAATTGAACCATATATTGCATTTCAATAACATAATTTTTGCGTAATGTAGCTTCTGTCATCATTTGTACTCGAATTAAATTGTCAGAGTATAATATGTTTTTGCAAATATTTGTTAAATTACCAAATATTAAGAATAATTATATATGGATAACTTCCTAAATTAAAGCAGTCACTGGCTTATATAATTTAGTCCAAACTAATTGAATGCATATTTTATGATTCTGGTTATAGGCAAAGTGAACCATCCAGTGCCAACTAATTTTAATGCACATTTTAATATTCTAACTGCATAAAGGAAATCGTGTCGCTAGTCAGATTAAATTTCAATAATAATATTTTTGAATTGTAATCATTAAATATCATTATATGTGAATATTAGGTGTCTTCTATCCTACAAAATTTTAATTTTAACATCTTAGTCTGAAGTTACTAAATGTCTTTAATTGTGTGGTATAAATGTGATCTTGTTCATTTGTGGTTTTCTTGAAAATAATTATATTTTCAGCATTTTCTTATTAAATAATTTTCCATTTACATTTAATTATACTGATATTTATATTTATATACAGTGTTATCTATTTTGTACATTCTAATACAATCGTACTTAAGGTGTAAACTCCAGTCACGCGTCGGCGCTGACACGCACAATTTTTTTTTATTTGTATCTTTAATCAATTAATTTTATTTGTATCTTAAAAGACACTCTCCTTTGTTGTTAATCTATAAAATTGCGTATATCCCTTTATTTATGTAAGCTTCTAGTCATTTTATGGGGCTAATTATATTCTATCTCTGTAAGTCTACACCTAAATTATGAATGGGTACTATTATATATATAAAGCCTATCGACCGAACCGAATTTACTCCAATATATCAAAAGGGACGACAAGATAACTTGAAATTTAGAAAGAATGATGAATTTTGAAGGAAGCAAGCTGCAACAATTGGAATTAATAATTGAACTTTGAAATTTGAGTTTCTGAAAAAAACGAAAAACAAAATTTTGCGATAGCAAAAATGTGCCAAATAAAAACTACATATGGCACTTATCCGAGATAATGAGACACCATTATTGTAAATAAAAACGTTAATGTAATGGGGCAAAAATTAATAATAATATTTCAATGCTCCAAAAATCGCATTTCAAAAAAATACTCTTTTTTTAAGCGAGGTACAATATATGCAATATTCCTTAAATTGTCTTTTTACAACAAATATTTATTTAAATTATAACGTATATGAGCAGTAAAATCTGTTTATTTCGAATTTGAATATATAAATATCTAATTTAATTTTTTATCCTAATTTAAATTCTTTTCATTACTTCGCGAAGTTTTTTATTTGTATACAATGAGGAATTTTATATCTCACATAAATATTAACAAGGATTAGAGAAACTTCCAAATACTCCTCATGTGGGTGGAAAAAGGACCAACCTCTTTGACCGCATATACTTAAGTCGATCAACCCAACAGTTGCTCAACACTACCGACTTCCACAAAACAAACTTACCTATGCACGTCTTCATTCCCATAAATCGTTGTATTCAAATTCAAAACACTTTCGCTGGCACACATTCGGTCGCCTTATCCAAGTGATCACCTTCATTTAGAATGCTTGACCCCGGCCCTGGAGGGACTGGGGGCCTACAGAAATGACGTAACCTTTTCTCGTTTCCTCTCGCGTGTGTACCTCGGTGATTGTCGATCGATCACTGTTCGAGGCTCATATAATTTGTTTAGAGAGTTCGCCCCGATGTTTTATCCCTCAAAGGGTTCGATGAATATTTTATAAAGCACACTTGTTCCCATGAATGTTTGTTTATTTTTATATTTGATTTTTATTGAAGCCTCATGTTTGGTATGTAGATGAAGTGCTTGTTTATGTGGTAACTTAGTTATGCAGGTTTGGAAGTGAAATGCGGTGCAGGCTATGTACGAATATACGCTCTATCATCACGGACTTTCGTAGACCAAAGGTCTGTTCCTTGGATATTTATGAATCGGTTCCGTTTAGATCGAAGAGCGTTCGTTTTTTAGTATATATTTGTATATTGTTTATATTTATTTTGCGCATAATGGAAATAATAAAAAAACTCTCACCTCCAACTTTTCCATCTCAAATTAAATAGTTTACAATTCTATCAGAGAAATGCGCTTTTATTACGAAGATTAGAATTATGTATTAATATTAGTAATACGCACATACATATAATGGATGATTACATACTGTAACTTGTCAATTAACTTGACAATTTCTTGAATTATAAAACGTATTAGGGCTTAAAATAAAGTAATCAATTAAAGTTATTGTTTTCTAATGAATAACATTTCAAGCATCCCTGTATATATATATATATATATATATATATATATATATATATATATATATATATATATATGAACTTAAGCATAATGAACTACAACGTATAATACAGAAGAATATTTAGTACGATTAAATTGACTATAAATGAAGTAACGTAAGTAATATGCCATACGCCTTTGATTAAAAATATTATGAAACTAATAACATATTTAAAAATTATCCTCAGATCTTTATTCCATTGTTTTATCACTTACTGAGCTCTCCTTTCAATCTCTTCTTCCAATTAAAAGTTAAGTTATACCGATGGCAAAATAGCGCAAATAATACGTCTTAAAAGAATTTCATATCTCCTAATTGCTACAAAATACATCAAAACAGGAATTCGCTTTGACACACATAGACACCTTCAGGCATACACAGCAACAGAGCACAAAGCGTCTCCCGTTGAACGAGTTTTCGTTAGCTGTCGAATAATTAATTATTCATTCTTCACGCTATTTACGTAATGGAATAATTCATGAACGAAACGTAAGAAACGTATTCATACCTAACTTTAATATTCATAACTTGTCTCAAAGTTGTAATTAACATGACAACTTGTAAGTGAAATGACTCACCACAAAATGTGCAACTAAAGTCATCTTAGGCTTGTTCGTTTCAAGCTGCCATCGCGCTCTTAGTTTCTCGTAGATATGCATATTCATATAAAACGTAGGCTCAAGCGGTCGTTTAGATTTAATACTTTGACGCGTAGGCTGAATTGGTGACGAAATGTGGTTATTGTAAGGCACGAGGAAGTAGTTGATCGTCGGGAAGTACATTTTAACAATAGACGTAAAAGAAAGTTAGTATAGAAAGTTAGGCCACTCGTCGGCACTAAAACGGTTAAACAACCAGAGACCAAAAAAATAGTACAGTTTCCAATGGATAAACTAACTAATTTCTAGTATAGATGGCAGCTAACATACTTCTTTATAGATATATTCAGGGTCTCTATACTAATATATGAAATGCAACAATAAAAGTTAGTTATTCTTTCTAAATTGTATGCAAAAAAGATAATTTTCTAACAACGCACTTGACAAAGAATTATTATTTTCGCTGTCATGTATATATATGGTATTAATTCGTAATAGTGCTCTATTGTTATTGTCATCTTATTATATTTTTTGGTATTCTTTGACAGGCGAACTTATGCAGAAACACACGTACCTATGTGAGGAGGCCATCCGGCAGAATGACTCGCAAAAAATGGTGGACAATACGTCTGCCATTGCGAGGTATGGATATTAATGCACTTTTTTGCATATATTTTACTTTGAACCGGTAAAATAACTCACGAAGAAATTTATTCAAACTTTTTAACAGAAAAGATTGTTTCAAAACTTAAATGTTGTTTATTACCATTTTTATATTAAAAGAAAATGAAGGATGCAGCCATGGTGTTCAAACTTTCTCGTGAAATATAAGCGTGTATTTATATTTTTTGTAACAATTATTTTCTGTCACGTGCTCTCCTCGAACTACAAATATGTGGATTTTAAATCTGTTTTATATGATGATGCAATTAAATAAAATTATTTAAAATCGTATATATAATTATCGATATGAAATTAGGAATATTTTGTTAAACAAAATAATTTGAATAATTTTGTTGCATTAAACATGTTTCCTTCGATCGAGCCAAAGAATTGACCGAGTGCATTTTCGAAACTGCATAAAGTAGGGTTACGTAGTTGTGTTATATTTTAAAACCTTCATGCACCAAATAAACCAAAACAATAATAATTGAAAGTCCTAATAAAATGTAAATCGATCATTTGTCAATGTCATTTTAACCATTTAATCTTTAAAAATTAAAAGCACCGGACACCTTACATATTATATTGACGTTTATTACTTTGTAAGCGGGAATTAAAATTCCAAAATGGCAAGTAAAACTTCAATTTAATTTCGAAAAACCTGTGCAATGAGACTTAACTCGATAAAGTACACGGTTTTTTTTTTCATTTAACTTTTTTGGAGTGGTATATCAAATTTTGTCTCAATAATTTTCCTTCCATAAAAATTGTTAGCAAGATATTGATGAATTAGAATATTCATTAATTATATAATTTCAGCAATGTATAAACAAAATATTTGCTCCAATTGATATTTTGAAAAAAATATTTATCAGTATATCCTACAGAGATTGATAAAACAGCAATAATTGTCTTAATAGTTATTTGTTTCTAAAATAAAATTTCAAAACGCTTGAAATTTAAAAAATACGTAATAATTCATTTGTAAAAAAAAAATTTTAAGACAAGTAGAAATCCCACTCCCAGCATTTTGTACATATAAAAATTGAAGTTAATATAGTTTTACACTCTTAATATTTTTATATATCTAATTGGTATATTTCACAGAGATTGATAAAAAGCAATAGTTTACTTCACTAAATAGTTTAAGTTCTTTAATTCAAAAATAAAATTTCTAAACGATTGGGATTTTGTCCTTCCAAGTATTTACATACTTGGAGGATGAAAGTATTTACATACTTGGATATGAGGAATAACGTTTTTAGTATCATATAATTGAATTGGATATTTCACATGCCTAATGAAAAAAAAACTTGTTAATTACAAGTAGAACTCCACTACCAGGATTCCTTATATACATTTAAGTTAATACATCTATAAATCTATTAAACCATTCGGCGGGTATAAACATTTAACTTAATATATTATTTATATTAAACTATTTGATATATATATAAACATTTAAGTTAATGCAGTATTTATATTAAACTATTTGGTACATAAAAATATTTAACTTGATACGGTATTACTCTTAAACTATTTATAAATATTAATATTATTTTTCACCCCAAATTAAGATTGCCTAGTTATAAGTTTCATAATATACATTATGAAATTTACAATTGTGGCTACGTTTTCCCCGTAAACATTAGGTAAACTTCAAGTAACATTGTTTTTTCTGTAATTTTATTTTAATTGTAGCACTTTTCGAGATGATATGATACATTTTTTGTAGATTTTTCAGAGCCATCTCTAGAACTGTGTTACATAAAATTCTGAAAAAGACAGAATCTCTTTAATTTCTCTCTCAATTGATACCGCAGAGTAAATGTGAAATTAATATAAAATTTCGATTGCTTATAATCAAAATTGAGGGTTAACTGCTAACATTTTGCGAGCAATATGTTTTATCGATATGCCCCGTTTTAAATTTCTACGTCAAACAATTTCTGACAAATAGGCCAACATGTAAGTGTTCATATAAGAGTTCGGTTTTCTTCCTTTTGAGTGAATCAACCCTAAACTGTTTAGGTAGTGTCTATTTTAAAGTAGTTTTTTTCATTAGTGGGTCGTGAAATTTAGAGTTTAACTGCATTAAAACCTAAAAAAGGCGGCGCGTAGGCGTAGGGAATTTTTTTATCCCGCTCAATTTTACCTGAAACTCCTTTGGGATACGGCGTGGAATACCCGAGTCATACAATTCGTGAGCTACTGAGGGTCTGCAGTATTTCCGGAAGTCGGTGTACTGCTTTTGTCTTTGTCTTTGTAGGCGCTGTTTTTTAACCGATTCACGGTTAGAGCGCTGATTTTTCAAACAAACCCTTGGTCATAACTATCTGGGATAGTAAAAAAATATACTCTTATCTTTACCTGCTTTTCCCTAAAATTCAATAGCGACGTAAAACTAACCAAACGCCGACGTATAGCTTCAAATAGCGACGTACAACTAGTCAAAAATTATTATCTCGATCATCGGCGAAAATTTGGTCTATTTATTTATTTACATCCAGTCATGGAAACGTCAAAATTTCAACATATTTACATGTCAATAACAATAATAGGACAAATAATTAAATTCAGTAACATTTTTACATATAACTATGACAAGATTCAACAAGTTTACTCATTACAAATACGACACATTCTGGTGTAACCGCAATCAGACGGTTAAGCAATTTTATGCCGTTAGAAAGTAGAGAATGCGATATAACTCCACAGTAGTTAGCAGATATGAAGAGTTCAATAAGATAGGGCATAAAATCTTTCCATTAGATCATTAGACAATAAATTTATTTAAAGATACTTCTCTTCTGTGACATATCTGTGGTAACACTGCATACCCAGTAGAAAATCGATAGGAAATAGAAAAGGAAGTAACAAATAGAGAAGAAACGTTTTTTGAACACGTTCACTCATCAAGCAGTATTTAATTTCACATGAACTCCAAATAATAGAGCTGGCTTCTAACACGCTTCGTACTAAAGCCATATATATTAAGTTAAATGGAAAAAATACTTTGGAAGTACCTAGCGTTACGCAACACAAATCTAAGCCTTCCGAATTATTTTTTCGCTGCATTTACCATTGACTACTGAAACTCACGCGCGAATCGAGTCGAATAATTCGTAAGTTTATTTATGTTTATACATGAATACACACACGCGCACGCACACAAACGCACCTATATATATATATATATATATATATATATATATATATATATATATACTAGTTGCGCCCGCGAATTCGTTTGCGTGAAATTCGGAATAAAAAAAGTTATTCATTTTCTAGCTTTTTTTATTTTTTCTCAGAACTCTATGAACACAAAGTTTATTAATAATTCTAATAGAATTCGTTGGCGGCCAAATAGGTTCGGCCGATTTTGATATTAACGTGAAGGACGAACGGAAAATTGACTTATATTTTTTTTATTTAAGAACCTATTGAAATGAAGCTTAAACGTTAGCCCACACTACTCTAAATACATCATTGAAAATCTCATCCAAATCGCTTCAGTCCTTCCTGAGATAGCTTGCATATGTGGCGCAAATACAAACAGACAGTCCGATGAACAAAAAATACTGATTACTCTTGTTTTAGGCTTAATAGAGTGTCTTTAGTAAATAGCAATTAGTTTTACTTAAAAATATTGAATGTACAGGCTCACTTCTTTATGATTTGATTATATAATTACTAATTGGCGACGAAGGCTTAACGTCTGGGAATTTAATTTCATCAATGTAATTTGAATGTTATGTTTAGACGAATGAAATTAAATTATTTTATTAATTAAGTTAAATTATTGTTCTCATTAAGTAATGCTTTGCCAAAAAGACAAATTTAAATTTTCTCTATGAACGATTTGGTACTCGTCATGTTAACTGTAACTATTTATTCCACCGAAGACATAAATGTAAAAAAGGAGTTACATTCGAATACGTGTGTTTGTCGGCCTATAGAGAATTGAGATTTAAATAAGTGCCAAGTCTATTCAAGTGCCTTCAAATTTACCTCCATAAATATACATTATTGTTTAAATTATTTAAAAAGAAAAAAATATTGCTTTCTTATTACCAAATTTTCCACATTGCAAGTTTGCATGTTTTATACTTGTAAATAAATGACTCGTGTGCGAACACTTGCCCAAGTCAAATATATAGTAACTCCATGCCAAAATTAAGTTATTGTTCAACTTAAAATGATTTAGGTTTTTTATGCCTTGAAATATACGGTAGGAAATTATGCAATTTGTGAAAAATTAATATTTGTGTAATGTAATGTAATATGTAATTTTTGGGAAAAATTAATAATAGGAATGTTGTGTGCCCTTAAATATTTCCAGGGACCTGAATATATAACCCTCATAGTATAAGTTCTATTTGTGCATGACAGGTTTTTAAGATTAATAATTTATTTAATTATTAAAAATATTTAGAACCTAAGATATGAAAAACCGGCAAACGATGTATAGCCCATATAAAGCATTTTTAGTCAATTAGAATACCTTCAGAGCCCTTTTCAGGATTATATACTCAAAGGGTTCGATCGGTTTTCACTGCGATATCTCTGAGAGTGTCTATAAACGTTAATTGTCATTTAAACGAAAAAAAAAATTGTGCGTGTCAGCTCCAACGCGCGACTGGAGACTCTTTAAGTACGATTGTAATAGTGAAAGCGTATATATACTTTTATTCATATTTATTTGATTTATATTCATTCTTTATTAACTGGAATGCCATCACCCCGAACTGATATTTATATTTATTGAAAATTTTGAAAACTGTATTATTCGTGACATATTTCCTCTGTAATAATCGCATTCCTCTAACATTAATAAACATACAATTCATCCACAGAACATGTATCATTATATGTATCTACAGGAAAGAAGCACCATTTAGAAATCAGGGATAAATTACCTCAGCACTGCTTTCATTTAGGAAATTATTAATAATTATACGTAATACAAAATCATATATTTTGTATTTTGAAAAGTTATTAATAAGTAATCTAAATTGTAATTCAAAAATTATATTATTGAAATTCGATCTGGCTAGTAATATAGTTCCCTTTACTTCTAGGTAGAATATTAAAATGTGCATTAAAATTAGTTTGCACTGAATGGTTCCTTTTACCTATAGCCAGAATGTTAAAATGTGCAATTTATTAGTTTGGACTAGATGATATGAGCCAGTGACTGCTCTAATGCAGGAAGTTATCAATACATATTTATTCTTCATACTTGGTTAGTTAACAAATACAAAAACATATTGCGTTCTGATAAATTAAAAACAATATTAAAAAACACAAAATATAATAAAAATGTAAATCTTCAACACGAGCCTTTGCTTCCTGAGCTTGACTTAATAAAATTTCCTTGCGGATTTCACGGAGTGCGTCTTCTTTTCACGTTATCTCTGCTCGATTTCATGTATCATACAACATCTTTTTACTTCTTCCGTTTGAATCAACTGACGTTGGCTGAAAGTGAGCCCGATATCCAAATGCTAGCTACCATTCGGTGCGTCGGTGCGTACGGTGCGTTCGCTGGTTCGCTGGCTCTTGTGTGGATCTGAATGTACCAAATTCATGTCCACGTCCAATATGGTTTTCTGCACCTCACCCCTAGGCTGACCCGCAAGAACATCTTCCGTTGACTCAGACGATGTTAGCAAAGTTTCCGCGGCTTCAGCAAAAACTTCATCTCTATTCGTCGATTGTCGCTCAGACAGATTTGTAAATAATTTACTCTAATTAATTCAACGTCAATTCAAGAATATCACAAATACACAACTTTTAAATTTCAATGTATTTTTGTAAATCACTAGAAAGAAAATAAAATAAAAGTCCCATTGAAAGTTCTTAAATGAATTTTACAATTTTTAATTTTAAGGGTGATTAAATTACAAACTACTTTCGTTTGTAGTACTGTTTCTTCAGTATTAAATATAAATTCGAATAAAATTCATTTCAAATAGATCAATCTAAAAATTTTTGGTGCCCTGTTACTATATTATTCAGTTTCTAAAAAAACATTATAAATAAAATATTAAATGCATACATATCGAAATTTGCGTTGTTTACCTCGATTAAATTGATGGACAGAATCGTTTGATGGGACTTCCATAATTAGCCCCCGCGCTATTAAGGACGGGGTCAATTTGGATGTCGCTAATCGTGTCTTCTCCGCTGGCGATCATCCGTTGCTGCCTTTCCTTTGCTACTCTTTTCTTTGCTTGGCTTTTATATTAAACCAAAGTCGACACACTTGACTTTTTTTGTCTAAAGAACGAAATAAAGAACATGTTTTTTAGCACATTATTTAAAAAAAAAATTACATTCCTACAAACAAATTAATTCTGACTTCATCTGGGACGAGAGTATAGATCCTGTAAAAGACTATAGAGATTTAATTTGTCACCACAAGCTGCATGGAGAAAAAGCACTGGTCTATTATATTTATATAAAATCATACATTCGCATTTTGATTGTCTCCATCTACTCTCTATACTCAACTTCAACACTCGACTCAGATCCCGTATACTATTCCAGAGATTATTAGTAATACAAGTATATAACAATAATACCTCTTTTTATAACCTCATAATTTGAATGTGCTTCATAATCCATACTTGGACATTTTTGAACCGAAATTATTAACATTGAAAAAGAAATACAAAATACAAAATATATTATTTATAAATTAAAACTGGCTACAGTAGAATTAATGTTTTATTCAGTATGTAGACTAAGCTAATGGCAACTTTAGTAATTGATCAATACATTTTGAAATATATTTAATAATACAAGTAACCGTTGAAAATGTGTACATAAATACTCTAACGATTTTGTGCACACATAATTAGAGCTATAGTCTAAATTTATACTTTTTTCTTTTTATTATATATCTACGTGACTGTGTTGTTTGTGAGCCTTTCAACAAATAAAGAAATAAATTCTATTTTCGTTATAAACGTGAATATTTGACTGTACTTACCCTTTCATTATTAATGCCACAAGCAATGTATATCTCGGCATTTTTTTCATCTTCACGTTTGCTCTGTCGGTGCGTTTATTTTCAATTACATCTTTGTAATAGACAAATATGTGCGCCCTATTTCCGTGTAGTATCTTTTTCTTTTATTCATTTTATTACTTTTGCTAAGAGTAATACTTTCATTCAAAACAATCGACGCTTACAACGTTCAATAAATCATTCGATAAGCCAATTAAAGACGTGTCTGATTGGCTCATTACACTTTCTTAACGCCCTGAACTTCGTACGCTCTGAACTTCTAATTTTACTACTCATAAAACTTCATACCGGGAACTATATATTAAAATCGATTCTTAAGGAGTAAACTCCAAAAAAACTATGTACTTTAGATTTCCTTATGTCACGTACTGCTTTAACATAAAATGAATAACATATTTAAAATTATTTATAAATTAATTCTAAGGAGGCTTCATTATTTTTAGCCTAAGTTATCGATAATTAAGTGTATCATTAAACGGTGTTTAAATATATTAAATACTTATATATAAATTCCTTTTTTGTTTAAAAATAACAATCCGATAATTTCGTAAGTTTGTCATAATTAGACCATTTCGTTAAAAGGGCTATTTTAGTAACTCTATTAAGTAAGCACCGAGAATTGTATATTTTATACTGTAAACACCTTGCATTTAAACAACGAGTATATAAGATTACGTGCAACAAATTAATTTGCTAATTAAGCGACACAAGAACCATTTTTTTCGGCGCTTACTTTAAATAAGAGGACACGTAAAATTTGCGCCCTTTTCGGAAAGAAATATAAATTTACAATTTTATGAAGCGTGCCGTGTAGTTTTGGAAAACAATCACGACGCAGACCGGCTGACCTTTGATCTTCTCTTCCTTTGAAAATCCGCTTTCAATTATCCTACGATTTGATGCGATCATCTCTTTATTGCTTTTCCACGTATTCCCTCCGTCTGCGTACGTTGTAGGTAATTTTTATCGAAAATTGCTCCATTCGTCCATACGAAAGAAACCTTTGGACAAATCTTGTACCTTTTTATTTTCCGGTGAAATTTTCTCTAATCTCACGTTAGATTTTTTTTACAAGAGTATACCTCATTTACAATAATATTACTTTATTTCTATATTAAAGAACTTTCGATGTCAAAAATAAAGAAAAGTAGAATATATATGTGGAATATATATTACGCCATCTAGCACTCTGGTGCGAAATAAATATAAGCAAGAGGATTTACGCTTAATTCATGAAAATAAAATGTCCTTTTGTTAGAAAAATATTATTACTTTTCAGTTTTTAAGTTGCGTAACGTAAACATGCCAAAAATACATTTTTTTAAACATTACAATTTAGTCATTTTTCCACTTTTTCAAAAAAAATGTGATTTCTAAGGATAATCAGATTCTATTACACATTATCTGAGGATTGTGATATTCTTATGGACTATAGTAATTATATTTTTTTATTCAATGTACATTTGGATTATTTTAAATTTTTTTGTACTGTTCTTTAACGTCACTATTTGCAATACCTATACGTTTACATCAAATTTAATTAAGACAGAATAAAAAAAATGTTACCAAAAACAATAACAGAATATGTTCGCACTCTTTCATCCCAGAAAAGCTCTAATGATCAATCTTGAACAACTCCCAGCTTCGTTGGAAATATGTGTAAGTTCTACCAGATGTATCCTATATGAATCATTTCAATCATTTCTGAGTCAGGTCTTGCATAAATCCATTCGAAAATATGCTAGTTGCTTATGCTT
This sequence comes from Druceiella hillmani, assembly GCA_039881145.1. Lineage (NCBI taxonomy): Eukaryota > Metazoa > Arthropoda > Insecta > Lepidoptera > Hepialidae > Druceiella > Druceiella hillmani. Next base: position 3,161,368 of record JAYKKI010000048.1, on the reverse strand, counting down.
TACATAAACCAATGTGCTATTTGCTTCTTATTTATATTGAAAATAAATAAAAGTATGTTAAATAGGTACATATGTATTTATATATATATATATATATATATATATATATATATATATATATATATATATATAAATATTTATATATAAATGTATATATATATATATATATATATATATATATATATATATATATATATATCTAATACTACGATGATACTAATATGAATCGCTACCCACGGTACATGTGCGACCAATATACAAACTCGATAACGATAACGACCATCCCCAAGTCCCATATGGACATATAAAGATCATAAGATGACTTGAGCTCACATCTCTATCACAAATCCCTCCTCAGTAGGCGCCAATGTCATTTCGCTCGCACCTCGTTCTGACTCGCTCGTCGAGTCGGACTCGCCTTAAATTAGATCCGTGTAAACAACTGGGAGGAGGCCGAGCGTATGCTCTCAGCGAAGCCGCTATTGGGAAAGTGAGCATGTCATACTTCATATGCATCGGCGGGCGCCTAATGCACACGGCACTCTGTTTGCCACTCGTTTCCGCCTTAGTACAGTCGCCTGTGGGAATTGCGCTGAAGAGCCGTTTGCTCTTTTATACTCCGCTTATACACGGGGGAAATATGTGTTCGAAGATAGAATAGAGAATATTACAACTATAGTGTCAAAAGATAGTGAAAACTGACAAACGATTATACAGTGACATTGGTGCGTTGTAATGTAAAAGAATTTAAGGCTTTGCTATCAATCAATAAACGCATTGCGATATTTTTGATTCGAAATTGTACTGATATGTTTTAATACTTAGAGGATCTAGAAGATCTTGTACAAAATTTAGTTATGTTTACACAATGGACACAATAGTTATGTTTACACAATGGACAAACTCTTATTTTTTCACAGTTAAAATAATTTTAAACCAACCAGTAGAAAAATATACAGGTGGAGCATGTGATGTCGAATTAAATGATTACGTAATCAATTATTTTTTTTAATTGATTCCTTCATAAGTATGGGGGTGAAATACTTTTAAATATTAATTTCGTCAAATATGAAGTAAAAAATGGTTACTGTATTTTCTCCAAATAATGTTTGAAGTGATACGAGAAAAAAATAAAAAATGTGAAATATTTTATTAGTGAACACATTTCGTTACATTTATTTAAAACTGTTCCTGGGATGTTGCATTGATAAGTTTATTCATGGAATGAATATATAATCCTACTTTTAAGAATTTCTGATATTTATCGAACAAATCTTATTTAATTTCTTTAGATTTTACTCCCTTTTTTATAAGTTAGCTATGCACAAAATTTCAATTTGAGTAAATAATTTTCAAGCTTCAATCTTAAGCTTAATTAATGCTGCCATTAAATACTCAAAGTAAATAGACGCAATAGTCATAAACATAAATTCCAACTTTCTATTGTATCAAAGAAGACTGGCGGAACCATTTTATGTCTTCTAAATCAGTAAATTTTTTAAGAACATTTCTATAAAATGTAATTAAAATATTTGGTAGCGAAACATATTAATTGTTTATAAAATGTAATTTTAGTAAAATGTGTGTAAAGTACTAATTATTTTTACTGCATTTCTACTGTAATACTTCGTTTATAAAAGTAGGTAATTTAAAATATTTTAAATTAAAATATTTTGTAAGTGAACCGTCGATCAGCAATATGAACATATTAATAAACTATTTACAAAGTCATGATTTAATATGCTATTAACTTAATAGAGGAAATATTTAAATTAATAATTAACTTCACAGTGTCAAAATATTTTGAGGAATAAATATAATTTATCTTTGAAGAGTAAATATATTTTCCGGAAAGCTTAATAAGTTTAATATTTATCATTGTGTTTTATATAAACCATTATCAAACCATATAAAAGATAGCTTAAACATTTCAGTCAATCAGTAAAATTAATTTTAATTTACCTAAAGCGGACAGGATATGGGAATAAACTGATAAAACTGGAACTAAAAATTGATAATTCTTTCATTTAAAATATTAAGCAAAAATTATAAGTAAATCAAAAGATAATTTTTTTTACCTCTTAGATGTGATAATTGTATTTTCTCCATCTAATTTAAATTATGTACTTTTGATTACTAGGTGAAAAGATAAATTTTGTTGAGATATCAATATTTTGGCATTAATCTATTCTCTCAAGCTAAAAGTTACTCATAAACATATCCAGAATATTGCACTCATTTGAAATAAAAATATTACATAACAATCACAATTCTCGCCGACTGTACACGCGTGGGTAGAGCCTTCCTTCCAGACGGTGGTACCGATGTGTAGGCGCACCGACGATTTATTTGACTTGGCAAAGGCATTATGTTTATCCAACTATGATATCAGTCGTGATATGATTGTAACTTTATTACGCTGCACAGCCCATGCAGTACATCCTTTGCTAACTTCAATTCGATTATACTGGTGCATGTAATTTGTATCCTCTCTAGTGCTCGAGCGAGCCTTTGTGTGGCGTATATTGTTTGCGCTGAAGCAAATGCTGTGTGTACTCGCCTAGATTACGGATCTGTGTAACGGGCTGAGATTTCTTATACTTAGTCGGTCACTTGAGTGCAATATCTAGCTTGAATAAAGGAACCTTTTGTTACGCTTGAGAGGGATGAAAAACTTTGCGACTTAGAGATTTTTTTCCTAAACAATTATGATAAATTTTAAAAGCAATTGCTTTGATATCTTGATTTTTTTTGCTTATGACTTTGAGAGAAAAAAACTAAGTGTAATTGAATTAATATTCCATGAAAGTTTCGTTAAGCGTATTCTCCTATTTTTAACATCGTTCTTCCACATAGGTTTTCTGTTGAAAATAAAAAATTGACAAGACAGTTCTTTTATATTTCGTCCTTTTTTATACATTTTTTAATGAAATGTTATTAACATTTAATTTAAAGGATGGTATTATACTTATTTTCAATTATTTAATATTTACACTTAACATACTTTGCATTGATCATCTGCTAATAACAGATTTTAATTTGCGATCCTTTGTTGACTGGACCAAATTTTGGACAAAATGTATAATGGAAGGAAATATTCAAATACAATATGCAACCACTTATTACTGAAAACAAATGACTTAAAAAGTTAACTCAGTTTAATGAGACAGAAAAAAGACGATTCAAAGTTGGTGTTTAGAAGAAAAGTGATCTGAGCATAGGGATAAAGGAAAAAAGAAAATTAATTTATTAATTTCTCATAATAAAAATATATATAAAATCGATTCTCACGCTATGCCAAATTTTTATACTGTATCAAATTTCTGTTAGTAAAGAGAGTGTAGCATATCTGTAGGTATCTGTCCGCATACATGTGTAAGCGGGTTTCCACTTATCAAGTTTTAAAATTTCCTCAATCCAATTAATATTGTTTTTATCATATTTTATTGTTAACCGCTGAATACACGTGCATTCTAAATACTTCAATAATCTTAAAATATTTTTCCAGGTTTTCATGTAAGTAAACCCTACAATTTAGCGATAAAGAGTACTGCGTAAATATCCATTTTGATATTTTCATTTGCGTATCACTCATTTTAAATATAATTTTGTTTGATCCAATATACGGTGCAATATTACATTAACGTATCATGTACAATATTATATTACCTAAGACTTTATACTTAAACAAATTTAAACGAAAAACGTTTTATATTTTCACTCGTCCTGAAAAACTCGCAAATATAAAAAATGAATATACTAAATTTTACGATCCTCGCTTTTACTGCTTTAATTTTTTTAAACCATCTGTACTTTATACTTACCAGCATACAAACGTAAATCCCTTTCCAGATGAGATGTACTTTGCATATTCTAGTCTACATCAAACTAACTTTCTTTGTATTTCCTATTTGTGGATTATTTTGTATCTAACTACATTCTTAATATGGTCATTATAAATCAATATTGATTGTTGTATATCAAAATTGCGTTAGTTTGATTAGTCTCAAATTTTCCACCATAATGGCCAATATTCGTAAAGTATAATGTGTATATTTTCTTTTTATGTATCACATTTTATTTCCTAGGGAAGTGACTATCTTATTGTTAGTAATACATGAATAAATAGCGAAGATAGAAAAAAATTATTGTCACATGTACTTACAAAAAAAAATACAAATGAATAACACTAATTCGTTTATTTTCTTATCAAGGTCATTAAGATCTTAGTCAGTAAATAAAAAATATTAAATAAAACTTTCGTTAGCATAAGTTAGCTTCACAATTAAATGAAACTACGTGATGTAGTATTATTTCTACTTTCTTTAGAATTACTACAAAATTAACGCCAAATATATTCAATATAAGTTAGCTTCTTTTCTCGCAATGGTATCCACTACCACTGCATTCTGCATTATGTAGATTAGACATGAAAAATATACTAAGCGTTATTTCAAATAATAAAGTCGATTCCAATTCCAAACATCTATAAAATGAAGTAAATAGTTTATATAATGAATATTGGTGTATTAAAAACAAAAATAATGAAGTAAAATTTGTACATTCTTAAATATATTTTACATTATGTAGGCGTGTCGCCCGCACTATCGTTTCGCAACTTTCGTGTTCGTTATTTCGAAATAGGTGCACTGTTTGTGTGCTAATTTGTCGAAAACCTTTGGTAATAAGGTGCAAATGATGGCCATCAATTATGAAGTTGAAAGTCTATTAAGTTTAGCTATTATTTTAAAGATCTGAGAAAGAACACAAAAGTGATGAGTTTTTCAGAACTTTGCAGTGCAAGATGACTCTCGGTTTTACCCAATTTTGTTCATTTTAAAAAGTAGCGTAGAATTGTTCATGAACCATTTTTTGTCCGAGTTTGAAAATTATTGAAATTTTGTTGAAAAATATCCCTGTGGTCGGCGGAAAATTTCTGAAAGTTCTGAAGTAAATACACAAACATACGCATGCACGAATAATATATCATACCTGATAATTTCATGTGCACGCAATCATCACCTGTTTACTATGCCACCTTCTAGAACCGAATTATATCGAAACTCTCCAGTTTCTCACGGTATTCAACTGCTCAACCACCTGATCACCATCGTATCAGAGTGTTATTTATTTATGGCGAGTGAAAGTAAATTTGTCGTAATGTGTCATCGTTATCTTTTTTAGTTCTTATGTATTTTGTATCCATTTTTAATATAATCAACGTTTATTTTAATTCGTTTAACCATTAATTGCGTATCCTCACAAATAGGTTACCTGTAAGGTATCGCTAAATATATGTAATAAATAAATAATTAATACTTGACGTAAAGATAAGGATAAATTCATAATTTTTGTTGGTCAATGTATTGGATTAAAATAAATATTGCTTAGTCTAAGACCTATAACGCTTAGCGCTTTTTTATCGGAAATATTTTTAAAACAAAAAGTTGATATTTAATTAAGGTTTAGTACCCGTCCGTCTGTCTATCATAACCGTTTTCAGAAATCACTTCCCGTAGAAACTCGAAATTCGAATATTGATAAAGCATACTGACTTGGCCATCACTAGGCGGAAAATAAATCTTGAGTTAATTGTTAATAGCAAATCTATGTTTACTCCCAAGAATATATTTTTCAGAATTTTATGCAAGATAGTTCTAGAAATATTGCTGAAAATTTCTGCAAGAAACATATCACCTTCTTGTCTTACTCCTTCCTTACTTTATTACCACTTGAAATAGGAGCAGAAAGGAATATATAGATTATACCTCCCCATCATCGAACTAGTATTACTAAAAGTTTACTAAAAGTAAGTATGAAACTAGAAGTTTACCTCAAGCGAGTGATGAAATTCGAAGTTTACCTAAATTAAGTAATGATGTGAGAAGTTTATCTAAGATAAGATATGAAATGAGAAGTTTATGTAAAGTAAGTTATGAAACTAGAAGTTTACCCAAAGTAAGTAATGATGTGAGAAGTTTATCTAAAATAAGTAATGAAACTAAAAGTTTACCTAAAGTAAGTAATGACACTACAAGTAATGATACTAGAAGTAAATTAAGTTATAGATAAATAATAGTTAAGTTATAGTAAATCAAGTTATAGTAAGACGTCGTTTTCTAGATATGATTTTGTTGTTCGTAAGAAAGAAATCGAAGAATTCGAAAGAAATCCACTATGGATTTCTTTGAAATAGTTCGTTGTTAAAATAAACGGCATTATTTTATATAATTGACAAGCAAGAAATAAATATATACATTAGGTCACTTTAGCAGCTATCTAATCATAAAAACAGTCACAACAAAACTTTCTGTATTCAAGATTTTAACAATATTACGGTAAGACTTCATTTTCTAGATGTGATTTTGTTGTTCATAATAGTGGATGTCTTTGAAACAGTTCGTTGTTAAAAAGGAAAGTGACATATTCGCAGATCTGAAGAATTCAATTTAAAAACAAAAAAAAAATTTTATATGAGATTTTTTTATATGCTAATTTATGAAATGTTATTCTGTGACTATGCGTTTATTTCGAAAAAGGTTGGAATATGTTTAAAAAATAAACCTTTAAAAAGTTACTAAAGTTACTGAAAGTTAAGAAAATGTGACATTTTATTGTTTTATTTAGGTACTAACTACTTGTTCAATACCTTGAGATGTATATTACAGACATTCTTATAAATAAATACACAATTTTGCCCAATGTCTACTAAACCATACATTCACAGTATAATTCAGAAGTGGCTTCTTACCCTAAACATTTTAACAATAAAAAATTGTGATACTCCGAATTCGTCTACCCTAATTAGAATAAAAAAATGGATATACTACAAAACCATACTGTTGAATTGAAAACTTTTGCAACAGATCCAATCAGTTAATTTGAAAAAAGGTATATAATTATATACAAAATGCACCACATAATAAATAAATACACGTCTTCATTGTAATCGTGAACTTTACATACTGAGTATTTCATATCTCTTTATATCCTGAGTACGGGAGACACGAAACCACTCGGCCGGCCACTCTTTCGTTTAGGTATACTGAGCCCACCGTTGAAGATATACGAAGTACTTCACGCTGTGTGATGCGAACTCACAGGTTTTCTCGAGAGCCCAATATCATATTCGGCCGCTCGACGTTTGTCTCGTTCGGCCTTACATAGACTACCCCAGAGTATACCCGAAGCGCGTCAAACCGTTCGGCCGTATTCGGCCCACCTTCGAAAATTAAGTCAAACTCGCAAAAAAATTTAACAAATTGAGACACAAAAAGTGTTGGCTTCAAAAATACTTCATTTTTCAAAAGCAGATTTTGGTTGTGTATAAATTATGTAGATAAACTCTCGTTAGAACTAGCTAATAACAAAGTTAGCAATTTAGTGCCGCACCATCGGTACACGCGTCTGTAAACAAACACGGTGGCAATAGGACGCCGCGCTGATTTAATTTTCAACCAAGCCTTCCTTACCGAGCGAGGATTTAAATTTGAATATGCAGAAACAAACACAATATACAAAATCAGAAGCGAAACTCGTTAAAAGTCAAACAACATACGAAAGTTTTAATTTTACTTTCTCGTAGTAAAATGGAATAAATTTACGACAAATCATTATTCCTTCATCAGGGCACAATCAGACGAGGATTGGCAATTCGAAGTTGCCATGTTGATATATGCAGATCACAGCGAAAAGTGGGTCGGTTGCTGATTGCAAACCGGCCGACGATGTGTGGCGGTATTTTCAATTTTTTTCCCGTGATTTGATTATGCAAAAATGTGTATTGGGAAGCGAATCGGAACTAAAAATCAGATAAGTTTGATGTTCGGATAAAGTTTTGGACGTTTCGTTATATATTTATTTGTATACGAGATGACATATTTCGAACGAGTGTTTGCGTATTTGAGTGTGAAATATATGAGGGGACGGGTTCTGAATTTGCTTATACGTAAATTATTTTGCGTGACAACTTATTTCCACTTTAGTGCGAATATTTTTATTTCGCCGATCGTACTTTCCTCAACTTGTCGTCCCCGTCCGCAAAGTTGCATGAACATTTCTGAGATTTGATAAAATTAAGAGTTAGTAGAATATTTGAATATTTCAAGTCGCCAAGATTTAAATTTTTTGAGAAATCCTTACTAAGTTTTCAAAGAGGTAAACGCATTACTCTGTAAATTCACGTTTTGCTAATCACATACCAATACCATTGGTATTGTTTAGCAGATACAATACCAGATATCAGATTATCAGATATCATAGGTATTGAAATGCGAAATTAAATAAATTACAACCACACCGCTTCAAAACCGCGTTAAATTTTAATTATTGTTTACCGATTATTTAAACGTGTAAAATAATTTACTAAATCTAATATTAATAATAATTGGAACTATTCGGAAATGGAAAAAAATTCGAACACTTGGATCGAACATTTATTTTTACACTAACATGAAATATCCATTTCGAAAAAGTCTTAAATGCACATATTGAAATACACACTGAAATTAAACTACGTTGAAATTCGATATGCATAAAAATCCTCTGACTGAAGAAACGAATATACGAATATTGTTTTAAAACATATTTTCACATCCCACTCGTCACGCTGACACGGATATAGTTTAGTATAACTATTTATACTACACGAAACGAGAGCGTCTTGTCGAAAAGCAAAACAAAACAAAGAATCTCCTTAACGAAACGAGGAGGGGAAAAGCTACGTTTTACCACAATCTTAGAATACCGAACATCAAAACAGACAGCGAATAAAAAACGTATAAAGATTATGAGATCCCCGGCAGACGCAGCCACTGGATACCAAAAAACTCGTCAACGACAAATCTTCATTAAACGTGACAAAATACTGACAGCTGCTTACGTCGATAAATCTAGAAAAATCTGAAATCCGTACGCCTTGGATAACGTAAATGTGTGTTCGGTGTAAAGCAAGTGATAGACGATCCAGTAAACAGACCCTCTATTTAAAGTTGATATTAAATTATTCTTTTGACTACCATTAGATATTAGTTTTATAAATATATTAATTTTACTAGGAAAATCAGTAATTTTGTCTTCAAAATCAGTAACTTTCTTCCAAATATTATTTCCAGTTTTTGGGGTCAAAATAATACCAAATAAGAAATTGAAATTTTTTTCGTTAGTTTATCAATCCTCTATATATTTTTGAAAGCTACATTTGTATTCGCAACTAAGGATGCTAATTTATTTTTCAAAAATCATATTTAAAGTATAGTCATATTTTAAGTATTTTACCTAGTATTCAATTTGCTAACATGAAATTAAATCAATTATTCTTCATTATAATAAAGAAAACATACATTATAAAGAAATTAACGAGAGCTGTTGAAAATCAATTTCTTAGGAGCTACTTCTTTAACAATTTGGTTACTTAAATCTTCAATTACTTTTAAGGTGTATTCCGTAAATTCACAGACAATTAGAATGTCCAAGCCACTATGGAAGACAGTATCGTATCGAAAGCAGTTTTGTTTATACTGAACAAAAAAAAGACGTTCCTAGTGTAAATCTTAAGGGTAACTTAATCTTAAGAGGCAAATAATATTAAGCATTGAAGTTGAATACTCCTATTGACTTTCGATCAATATTTTTTCAATATTACTTGAAATATCATGTAGTACATTCATAAAAATAATCATTAAAATCTGTGACTACCTATATTGTGGAATACTCCAACCATACTGAATAATAACTATAAGGTTTTTTAAATATCGAACAACTCCGGTACGTTTACCATTCAAACTTATATTTTATTTACAAGTTAAATAAATAATAATTGGACACGCTACACTCAACATTAACATTATATTTTTGGAAGTTTTTTTTGATGACATTTTTAATATGTATATTTTTAACATTCTATTATTTACAATAAATACTACAGTTTTTAACAAAGATATTAAAAAAAACTGAGAACACAATTCTGTAGCAATAAAACAATTACAAAAACTCAACATACACAGCGTTTACTGCAAAAACATGTTTCCATGTCACTAGACCAATCTTGTGCTAGTTTACTTATTTACCGTGCGACTTTTTTATACACTTAGCGAGTTATTTAATATTATGACATTTACTCACGGAGTTTAATTCATATAATGTAGGGTAAATTATAAAAAATAAAAACATTATGGTTGACATTTCTTGGATGAATGTGCAATTTAGAAATATCCAATATTATTGACGGCCGTTCCCTTTTAATTACACAAAAAATTTAAGCGATATATAAAATTGTATCGTGTAAAGTGGCCCTTAGAGCAGAATCATTGAGCTATACTAATACGACCGTAATGTTCCGAAATAACTGGTCGCACGGCGTTAGGAGAAATTTGGACGTTGAAACGAATTTATAGGGGAATAAAATTTAAGTTTGAACCGTCAATATTTTTACTTATTTCAAGGCAGTTAAACCCGACTTGGAATTGATTTCACTAACTTGTTGTCCGAGCAAGGTTCTTGCAGGGAATAAAAAACCGGTTTCTTTGATTATTTTTTGATCAAATAGGGAAATATTTTATTCTAATTGAAGTTTAACAGATATAGATTTTAATTACACCCATGATGGTTAAATTTACGTTTTAATATCTTCATTAAGCGGCTTATTCGAAATGTTTTAGTTTAAATTGTACAAGTAATATTTGAATAGTTATACAAGTAATATCTTGAGTTACTTTTACGGTTTTTAAATAAAATGTTACCATGAAATTAAAATTGGTGTAGTATCTGATTTTCAATCGAAGTCTGTACTGTTAATCTGGATATTTAAAAATAGTATTTAGTACATTGCTTGCATTGATAAAACAGATTATTATTGCATGAATACGTGTGGCATTATTAACTTTTATGGATAATAATTTGGAATAACATTATTATGATTTTCATAAAAAACTTTGGCATTATTTTGATAGTTAAAACGACGCTGACTTTTATCAGTATTTAAGTTTAGTTGATGTGTCTTTTTAACGTCGCTTATTATAAATACACAAAAATTAAAATGGCTCTTCTAGTAGATAATTCTTAGCTAGATACCAAAACTTGAAATTTGAGTTAAGATGTTAGGCGTAATAATATATGTGTGTGTGTGTGTGTGTGTGTGTGCGCGTGCGCATGCACGTGTGAATGTGCGCGCGCGCGCGCGCGTGTGTGTGTGTGTGTGTGTGCGTGCGTGTGCGTGTGCATGTGCATGTGCGTGCGTGTGTGTGTATGTGTGTGTGTGTGTGTGTGCGTGTGTGTGTGGTGTGTGTTAGTTCCGGAAATAAGAGCAAAGATGATTAGCAAATTCAACCTTTCTTTTAAACATCCTGTTGCATGGCCCACAACAACTCTCCAGTCTCGGCAAATTACAAGTATGGTTAAGCTATGAGGGGTTATTTTTAATAAAACATTTCGCGTTGAAATCTTGTAGTCTTTTAGTTTTTCTTAGTCTTCGCAGTCTTGAAATCTTTCAGTTTTTCTTCGAAATTTGTTACAGACCTATAAATAAATACAGTTATGCCACATTCATTTTAGTTATGTAAGTTTTTCCCACCTATCTCACTTAACTGATTAATTGTATATGATATAATGCCATTTAAGTACTTCCTTGACGCACAGAGATTGACCCTCAGTTTTGTGTATTCCCTCCGTCAACTGTGAATAAAACACAGAATTAGGTAGCCTGAACCTACCGTTGGTACAGAGTAACTATATTATCTCAGTTGACTCTTAATAAGCATGGGTTCTATGCCATTTACATCAGCGCGTCGTAAAATCTGTGTAGTTAATGATGTGCCATTGTCGCTGCACTGTCTCATTAGTGATAACTTAGACTAATTTACAATTGTTGAGACAGTATTGTATCGTTGGGAAGTAATTTGATGCCAATAATTTCTTTGTATTTATGGCATTTTATTCTGTTTAGTATTAACATATGAATTAAATGTCAAACATTATGGCATTTTAAAATTATCTAAATCGATGTAATTTTGGAGTGCTGGATATTTAATTTCTCCATTATTAATTCTTTATCATTCGTCGTTAATAACTAAACTATGCCTAACTTTAAACACTTTTATGACTAATAAACGTTAAACCATGTTTAATAATACCTGCTAACTTAAGAGGAGGAGCTTTTTGTCGACGTAGACCGCTCTATAAAAATAAATTTGGGACATCTATAGATTTGCGCCGACGGCAGATAGTGTTATATCATTGTGTTTAAGTGACTTGTCACTTAAAATATTTGCAAACGCCGGACTTAATTAGTATAAAATTTGACAGTCGAATTTACAATATAGAATATAAAATTATCTTTAATAGTTGGAAAACAAAGTAAGACGTAATAAATAATTCAAAAGCATTATTAACTAAAAATTATTAAAAGACTTGTCTAACCTTGTTGTAAACGTAGTGGGTTCTAGTGGGCTGCTTTATTCTTTTCAAAACTAACTGACTATAAAGATTACAGACAAACTTTTGCGAGTCATAAACCGAATGTGCGGCCAAACACAAATTGTCAGTCAGCATAGCAAAATAAAAACGACTAAAACTGTTTCAAGCATTGTGACATTCTTTAGTATATTTCCATAGATACAATTTAATATTACATTTTGTCCATTTATTACCTATTATAGTAAAAAAGACGCAAAATTCAAACTAAAATTTCACACATGTATTGAAGTTGGCATTACTTAATCAAATAGATATAAATTATGTCAACAACAACAACAAGATATATTATATTAGTTGTATGTTTTCATAATCGTTGTTACATACAGCTACGTAAATTTCTTGTTTAACTCTTACACTAAGATTAATAAAATTATGGTTTAAAGAAACTAAGAACTATGTTTTTGTAATAATGTGTATTAAAAAATAAAAAATAATCTTTATATATAAAATTTTGATTAAGAATGAAAGAATGGCTCACAACTCGGTATAACTTTTTTAAATAAGAATAAAATTATTGACGAAAAAGCTTTAAAAAAATAGTGTGCTTGGCAGCAGTTGTAGTAAATGTGAATCGAGAGTACACTGAACTTTTTATTTGTTATACATAATTTTTTTTTTTGTATATTTAAATATTTTTTTTTATACTTAAATAATTTGGACGTCTGGAAGTAGGTGAAAATATAATATTTTATTTCATATTGCTGCAAAAGAGTATTTTTAAAATTTTCTTAAACAATAATTTTATTTTCCAAATTTACAGTTAGGAAATTATTACATTACCATCGGTTCTTTACACGTATGCAAAATTTTAAATAATTCGGAAGTCTGAAAATGGGTGAAAATTTAATTAAAACATTCTGTTACATTTGTACATACATATATACAAGTGAAGCTAATATAAAGCTAGTTAAACATATTATGATCCAAGAAATATATATTTTCTTCATTGATTTTTTAATTTTGTAGGTTTGTATTTTACTTTCATTTTAATATAACGAAGTGATTCTGATCAAATATTGCAAATGGAGTTAAATAATAACACTTTTTGCTCAAAATTATATATATACATAATGAAATGGCAAAGAGGCTACATCTCTCTGGGTATTACACAAAACTATTGAACGATTTTAATAAAATTTTTCAGTTTTAGACCTAGAGGCTTGATTAATATCTGCAATAGAAATAATAAAAATTATTCACCTACTATTTAGTTTATTAAAAGATTGCAACCTAATTTATTGACAGCGACATCTCTATCTTTTATAAGGAACCATCATTGGTATGTAATTTTATAATTCTCTACCGGATGGCGGTATTTCTTTTAATGCTAAAAATTATTGTTGATTTCAAGGCGAATTTAAATTTATATGTTGTCAATTACAATATTATCACTACCTGTCAGGTTTCAGCACACTTCTGTGTTACCCTTGAATGAGAAAGTTCGACGATTTAGAAATGCGTAATAACAACTTTTCTAGTAAGGAGCGCGGATAAAATTGCTAGTGTTTTAATTTTTTTTTTTCATACTATTAATTCTTGCCTGAACAATTTGAAAACCGAAATTAATTACTGATTTATTACAGATTTGATCAAGATATACGTAATAATTTAAGTTCCTTTATCAACATAAATATTAATTGGTATTTTTAATTACATTGGTATTCACATAGGTAAGAATTCAAAATGGTTGCTTTATTTTCCAAATTTCTCCTTTTTTGTAACAGAGCAATTTTTCTTAATATCGATCGATGTAAACTCATATATGTATATATAAAGACCAGATTTAATGTAAACTCATATATGTATATATAAAGACCAGGTTTAATGTAAACTCATATATGTATATATATAAAGACCAGATTTAAATGGGAACATCTTAATCGCGGTCATCAAACTTAGGTATTTACGTGATCACAAATCTCGAACCCTTAACTCCTATTGCACGATATCAATAAAGATCTTAAAATATGAGTCCACTAGAAATAAAACTTACGTCGTATTTCCGACAATTGAGTATTACGAGATTTATATGCAATCTTACTAATGTCAAGCCTCGTAAATTTTATTTCGTTTGATTGCATTCGAAGTTAGTTTATAAGGCGATATAATATTTTATGGCGAGTTTAGAGATCGTTAAGTTTATATTTACGTAATGCGTGTGTTTAATGGTGATATGTTTATCGACATTATACTGCACACGTAGGTGTATATCCAGTAATATGCAGGATAAGAAAATTTGATCAGTGATAGTATCATGAAACGTGTATAAAATAATCTAAAATACCATCAAAAATTTAACAACTTTTAAGTTAACCCATGTGATGAAAAGAAAGCAAAGTTAACAATATTTATTTTAACTATTTTGAAAGTTAAAGAATTGCGTTAAAGAGGAAAGAAATTCTGAATTTTCAACTAGTGTCAGTTTTGAGTTTTCTCTTTACACTTATAAATATTTAATAATTATTTAAGTAAACGTATTTAGGTAGATTATTATTTCTATTATTGCTTTATTATTTCTGAAAAATTAAGGTCCTACCAATATTTTTCGTAAATAATTTAAATGTAATCAATATCACAGTTACATAAAGTATAAAGCACTTACAGGTTGGCAATTTGTTGCAAATATTTAATTTTACCCTCAAGTTTTCTAAAAAATAGGGATTTTGAGAAACGGATCGTACATGTAAGTAAAAAACATCGAAATAATTTTGTAAATAGTTTATCATGAAAGGAGGAAATCGGATGCGACATATCATATTAGTGATGTATTTATAAGCGGAGAATAATCAATATTAAATTACTGTTTATCCCATTTAATCAGCGACGATTATAAACAAATTTTATTTATTATTTATTTATTTGATCCATATGGTAGACTTATTGCAATGAGAGGAATCTCCTACAGCCAACCAGGAAAAAAAATGAATGTTTCTTAAAAGACCCGTGAAAGAAATGTTGTGTAACTTTGTACTGATTTACACTTACATATGATATGTATGTAAAATGAAAACAACCTTAACTAGATTTAATTCCATAAAAACACTTCGTTAATTATAAATACTCCATTAACTATTGTCTACAGCTTTGTCTTTATATCTCTAATAAAAGAATCAACTTAGTTTTTAAACATACTCTTCCTAGTATTGTGTACCTAATGAAGATAATTTAATCAAAATCTTTAACGTATATCAAATTGCTGCAAAAATGATGAATTATCATTTAATGAGAAACTAAATTGATTAACACGAATTATCAACACTTACGTTGTGGCTATCGTGTACGTATTAAATTAAGTTTTCGTGACATTAAATTAAGATTCCATTCGATTTCACAGTCATATATTCGATTCTATAGCAATATATTCGATTCCATAGCCATATATTCGATTCCATAGCCATGTATTCGATTCCATATATATTATTAAATTCTATAGGCATATATTGGGTTCCACATCCATATACTCGATTCCATAGCCATATATTCGACTTTAACACCATGTGTTGGATTATATAGTCATATATTTAATTCTATAGCCTTGTGTTCGCTTTCATAGCCGTATATTCTATTCTCTAGCCATGTATTAGATCCCATACCAATATTAAAATCTATAGTTATACATTCGTTTCCATATCCCATATTCTATAACGTAACCATGTATTCTTTGAATTAGATAATTTGTGTATCATAGTAAAGTTAGCTGCATAAAACGACTGATTTATTATCGTTAAAATTCTCTTCGTAGTGACCTACTGTAGAGTCTCCATGAATCTTACTACTTACATTAGCTTGGTTGCTAATATTCATTTTATTTATTAATACAAACGAATACAATTTCGCATTGAAATACTTATTAAATGACGTTTTGATCGAATCCATCCTCCATCTATGACTCGACTGTCATCATTAAGTTACTACTTTATTTAAATTTCATCACAAACTGAAAAAGTTGCGTTGTTGTGATCCGCAGACGGACAGATCGACATAACAAAATTATGATTATTCCATTTATGGTATTTGGCAGAACGAAAATGTTGCAATGTTGTGATCCGCAGACGGACAGATCGACATAATAAAATTATGATGATTCCATTTATGTCATTTGGCAGAACGAAAATGTTGCAATGTTGTGATCCGCAGACGGACAGATCGACATAATAAAATTATGATTATTCCATTTATGTCATTTGGCAGAACGAAAATGTTGCAATGTTGTGATCCGCAGACGGACAGATCGACATAATAAAATTATGATGATTCCATTTATGTCATTTAGCAGAACGAAAATGTTGCAATGTTGTGACCCGCAGACTTTTCAACTGTATTTTTTTCATAGTATTTGGTTCAATAGTTTCGGAAATAAGGAAGGGGGAAGGAGGACTCCTCTATTTACGCATATTTTTTATCACATATTTTTGAATATGAAATTTAAAATTATGAAAAAAAATATTTTCTTATTGCTCATAAGAAGCCCTTTCAAATGATAGAAACAATTTGAGCACTTTATTTACCCATTTTTTAAAGTGCAAAATAGACATATTACTGGACAAAACTTCAAGTTTCTACGTCGCATAACGTCTGAGAAAATCAGCTATGACAGACGGACAGATAGAAACATGACAGATTTTGTAAGGGTTTCGTTTTTCCTTTGGAGGTAGTGAACACTAATATATTAACTTAAGGATTTATAATCTAATATGTTTATATTCCAAGAGGATGTTTATCGGATAAAATCAATACAGAGATGTGAATATTCTGTTTTTTTCTTATATGTTGAAATACTTTTAGTATTTGTTTAATTCAAATATTATTTATTTACCTAATATAGCTTATTTTGTTATATTTTTAAACAATTTGATTGAGAAAATACTTATTGACAACCATATGATAAAATTAAAAAGTTTTCTTGGTCTATAAATTATTTCCAACTTACGAAACATTAAGAAATTTTTTTTCAGATTCAACTATTATTTCAAGCTCAAAATTTTATTTCGTTCCACCCGATATTATATTTAAAGTCTCTTAAGCGCTCTCTTTACAGGATTTTCTTAATCTAATCCATTTAGCGAGGACACCACTTTTAATTTTTCAATAAGCCATAGAAATAATCTTCGTTATTTACGCCAAAAGCAGAATAAACTTGTACATTTTAAAACTACGTGATCAGAAAATACCGTATAATAAAAGGACATATAACCAAATAAGATTTACAGCAATTACTCTAAAACTTATGCGTCTGACGCCCAAATATTTAAGACTGGTAACTTTGATTCCCCACGGACTTGCTTAACCAAATTTATACGACTCTATACCCTCAACGTTTATTACTTCGAAATGCAACGCGGGCACAATAAAACCCCCAGAGGTGAATACCCTTTCAAGAAGTTTAAAAGAGGTAACATCTAGCGTGTCTGCCTATAATATATTCAATCTGTCACATTACAGAGGAAAACACTGCCCTGTTTCGTCCTGCCGACGGGAAGATAAAAATTCTTAATTCTCTCGCTCATTTGTCAACATATTTTTCAGGCTTACTCGAGCGAATCCTATAGAGTTTGAAATTTGCATTTGAAAATAACTTACTCTAAACGGCGCGCGTAAAAGCGTGAAAATGTTTACAATAATTTTATAGACATCATAAAGTATGATTTACAGTCCGTTTAAAGTGCCGGAAAAGTTGGCTCGGTAAGCAGCAAAAGCTCTGTCAGCGTGTGTCATAAAGCTTTGTATATAAAAAATGACAGTTTTTAACTTCAAGTAACATTGAAAACTGTCTTGAGTATCTACCTTCAGATGTTTATAATGTTTATAAGATTGATTTACTGAAGACCTACAGTGTTTAATTAAGGGATTCAAAAGAACAATAACAAGTTAACAGGCCAATGAGTCATTGAGCCCTGATACCTATTAATTGGCTTAATTGAACTCAGTATGACCCAGGCGGGTGAGTGAACGCTACAACCAAGTTTAATAATATATTTCTAAAGCGTTATCGAAGTATATTTGTCTTGATGCAAACAATAAATTACTCTTGGAGTTGAAACTGTTATTTCCGGTATGTTTCCGATGCCCACCATGGTGGTTATTATGAGTTATGGCGTGTGTATTAACAAATTCTGAACTTTATTTTTAGGAATATTAATAGGTAAATTTAAAACTTTATTAACTCACTTTTCCCTAAAAATAATTTAAGCTTTTGCTATTGTAGGTCTATCTGCAGGTCCATTTTTTTATAACAATATTTTGACCGTGATTGACCACTGAAATTTTTTCAAGTTTAAATACAGGTGAAAATGAAATTAAGAATGCGTTTTTATTATATTTTTTAACTGTTCTGTTCGCTGTTTAACTTGTATTGATTTAGAAATATAACACTAGTTTTTGATCAAACCAACTAAATTTGATATTAATTTTCAAAATTTGTAGGTGGAATTTTGAGAAAAATGTCTGTAACGGTTTCAAAGTTATATAAATATTTAGTCTATATATCGTGTTAGAATTTAAATTTATATACAGCTATGAACAGTTTAAAGATTTAGTCAAAAGTGATATTCGTTATGTTTTTGTTCATATTTTAATAATTTTTCAAGTAATTATTAACATTAATAAATACTGGATAAATACTTAATGCGCATCTTACGCCACTGGTTTGGACTTCACACATACTAGGATGCTTGTAATTATTAAGAAAAAGACGCGAATACAAAGATACGAAACAATAATCGTATCAGTTTGTCTTGTACTTAGCCGATTTTTAAACTCACACGCATACACACACATACATACGGTGTCCGGAAATAAGTGTCAGACAAAGAAAGACGTCATTCTTTGACTGAAAAATAGTTGATTGTCGTTAAAATAAAATCTGGAAGGGGACTATTTTTCCGAAAATGGAAAATAATATTCATAGTTATTTTTCATCTTTTTCATATATACGACGCTTTCGCACATTGTTCTGTGCCTCGGGAGAATAACCCCCGAACAGCTGCGAAGACATCGCCACTGCGGGTAAACACCGCACTCCGGGCAAGTATTGGATGTGTTCTAAAGAGTTATGTGTAATATGTTTTTTGCCATCAGTTAGAAAAAAGGCGTGTTTTACATTTTATTTTAACGACAATTTATTCCTTTATAGGAGCGTTTCATCGCCTCGTTCGTGAAGTTTCACTTTTTCTTAGTTAGATCGCCATTCCAAAAGTCCGTTAAGAAGCTTTCCTTTAAGAAAAATTGTACATATTAAAATTTCTAGCTCATCTTATATCAATCATACAAAAACTATGATGAAGTTAGAGTAAACACATTTTCTACGATATGCGAAAAAGTGAATCCTTTCCAAATTTTACGCATGAAGGAAAACACGTAACAAAGATCCACATGTACTTTTCAATAATCGATTAAAAGAAATAACCTATTATTTTAACTCGTCATTAAATATATCTTTGCTAAGAGTTTATACTTATAGGTACGTAATTAGCTAATTTCCATGTATTTTAAAAGTTTTCTGACAAATAATCTAACCGCAACATTTTTCTGCGTACAACTGAGAGAATTTCATCGAAATATATGTACTCATTTTGTAATTATCGATATAAATATGTATATCTAATTAAGGATTACTTTTTATTATTTGGCGCAGATTGAAAAAAATATAGATGAACAATTTCTTCAACGAAGCTTAATTAAACGCCTTAAATAAACAAACCCTCACAAATTATAGCTATTCACATTATAACGATAACGCGTTGATATCTATGCGCGGCAACTAATTACAACGCAGTTCATTTATTATTCGCCGAGGAAGTGCCAGATGTTTCGCAATTGAAAAGAAGTGACAATATAATTAATTATTTTTTAATTATCTCCCTCAAGATATTCGCTTTTCGTCCCTTGTATTTAATTAACGATTGTGCGGGGAAAACGAGCATATACCTGTTTCAATTTAAACGAATCTACTTTGTTTGAAAGCTCGGTGTAACTTTATTAACTTGAGCTTACGTGCACGTTTAGGAAGTATTGAAACGGTGTATATGATGTATACATATAAGTATATAACCACGTTACAAATGGCGGCGTAGATACGCTTTGTTTAATACTGGCATCATCTCGGTTACAAATGATAATACTTGTGTTTTCGGTAATCCAAGGACATTTTTATAAATGAAAATATGATAATGAATAAATTCGATATATGTTTGTGTTAATGAGTATATAGCACTCTATTGTAACTATATACCCTCCTTGAAAAGAAAAATCTCATGAAGGCGAGGTGTATTATTTACTTTTAAGAGATATTCTATTAAAGAACATATTTTATTATTTCATAGAGAAAATTTCTTAAAAACATTATTTTTTCCAACATTAGAGTACGTATTAAAATGATTTTTTAATTTCGTGAGATAATGGCAAATATTATACACATGATAAATAGCAGAAGCTTTTCTTTAAATACTGAAATAAGATCTATTTTGTGTAAAAGTAATTTACTTATACTCAAATATAAAGTCTACATAATCAGCTTAATTGGGAAAAATTGATTTTTTTTCATCCTTAGTCTATTTATTTTTGATATATTTTTAACATAAAATACAAAATTGTAACCTACATGTGAGTATTATTTTCACATAATATTAACGTACACACGAAACATAATTAAAATTAAACAATAAAATAATAAAAATAATTTAAACATTCCCAGAAGTGGCAAAAAAATTAAAAACTGTGTTCCTTTCCTTTAAATCGCCTTAAAACCATCACCGTTTCATTTTTTTAAATTCAATTGGTATTCAAATTTAAAAATCGGAAAAGAAGGCAGGTTTCATTTCCGTCATATCCTGAAAAATGCCTTCCGTATCTCTGTAATTAATAGCTGTGAAAAACTTTTCTTTCTATTAGCATTTAACCTATTACGCTATCACTTACTAATCTAGTATAGACATGGCATAACAGATTATCGTAAGTTACTGAAAATGTCGATAATTTTGGTAGAATATTATATCAATAGCTATATACTGAACTAATATCGTTCATTACTTTCGAAGTTCAGACTCGTAATGAAAAATGACACATATGTAAACTATATAAATTAGCGAGCAGATAACCCGTACACATGCAGACAAGTATGTATGCACCAACATATACATACAAGTACATAGTTATGTACATATGTGTTATCTCACTCCAGTACCCTCTTAATTTGAAGACCTCGTGGGGTTTACTTTTCGATTAGAAAATAAGCTTATAATTTCAAGGCAAAAATTGTTACACACGATGTTTATGAATAAACTCAAATTATAAAATTTGAGTTTACATACTTAAAATAGAATACAGCAACGGATTGAATGAACATTATCGAACAGGGCAGAAAATAAAACGAAATTTAAATATGTTAATCCTACGTATTAATTGACAAAAATATGTGTGACCTTTCCAAATTGACATGTGAGGGAGTTTAAATCTATTATTCGAACAGTACGACATTATTTTAACATTAGATTGTATGGTTGTTGCTAGTTAAGGAAAGTTATGATTCTATTTTAAATATTTTATCAACCACATAACATGAAATATGGCTATATTAATTTTCCGCTATCTGACCAAAAATTAACCAACATTCTTCGTCTTAGTCGCTAAACTCTTGGCAGAGTGGCCGTGGTCTTCATATTATGTGTGTTGCAGATGAATGATGCACCACAAGATAGGTCGCCATTCCTTTCTATCAGCTTTTATCCACGTGCAATCGTGTAGGGAAACGTCCATGACTGCCTTACCCTGATGTATCCTTCTAAACCATGCTCTCCCACAGTTTGCCCTGTACTACCACGCTTTCAATAATATTATTGCTACGCTGTGATATGTGTTCGAAAAATTTAATTATGCGATTATGTAACATTTTGGATAAACGCTGCACCATACCGAGTTCTTGGAGTATGATGCATTAGTGCGGAACTTAGTCCAAGATATTCCAAACATTCTTCTCCAACTCCACATTTTCAGGACATATATCTATTTTCTCTCGCTTTCATGAACATATCCGTAGTACGTCATGACGTAGCATATTCGTAATGTCCCTGTCTCGATGGCATAGAGGAACACGGGGAATACTATTGCTTGAACTTCGTAATTTTGATTTTCGTAGTTTTTGTGATGTTACTATTCTTCCATATATTTATTAATTTGTCCATAGTAGACCTAGCAAACGACATATGCGTTTTGATTTTGTTAGTAAAAATGGTGGATGGCCATTATTAGAAATAAACGCCCACAAATAGACTTGTGACTGAATCATCTCTCAATTCGCTAGTTGTGTGATTTTGGACGAGTTATTGTTAACATCGTCAACAATCATATTCAACGTCTTATTGTGATTAATTTTTAATTCATATTCAAGGTTGATATTTTCCATGCTCTTCAGTAGATTTTCTGTATGATAAATACTAATTGCGAATAAGGTGGTATCATCCGCATATCAACTAGTCGAAATTTTTGAATCGTCCAGTTCTCGGCGGTGATACTCATTATAAACTCCATGTAGATGTGGAATAGGAGTAGCAAGACTATACATCCTTGGAAACTTACTTGCACTAGAGCGCAAATGATTCGACAATACATTGTCTTTCCTAACTGAGGCTGCTTCATCTTGATAAAGACATTTAAGTAGGTATACTCATCTTCAGTGTTTCAGCGTACCCATTTTTAGCGTTTCCCAAACTTTTTGCCATTTAATTGAATCAAATAACTTAGAAAAACCAACGAAGCTAGATTTTGAGACACCCGTTTAATATATGTAGTAAGATTTTGCTTGCCTGAGGAATTAAGGCAATAAGGCTTTAATTACTGGATGTCTTGGTGAAACCTTTTTACGTAGAAGATCAAAATTGGATGGGCCCATTTCTACGACATTACGTCTGTCTGTCATATTTTATAACAAGCCTGTTAAAGATGTCTACGCCGTGTTCTCTCGAGGCTTTTTGGTCTAAATCGGGATATCATCTATTCCCGTCGTTTTCCCGGTCTTGAGATATTTAATTGCAGCTCCAACTTCATATTTCAGAATGTTTAGCACTATTTGGTTGCTCGTTAGTTATATCGGTAAAAAATTATGTGGATCCTGGAAAATTAATTGACAAAAAACACTTGAAAGTAATTTGTAAACTTCGAATGTCCGAGGTCTTATATTTTTCTGTTTCTTTTACGACTGAATGTACATTAATAATTAATAATAAAACATATGTTAATGTCCTTTAAGCGCTGCTCGTATTGATCAACCGTATTGATCAAAATTTATTAATATTCATTTCGAACCTTATCAACCAAGTAAGTTTCAATGTTTGTGAGCCTGGATTAAATTGACAAACACTGATTAATTCAGTTTTGTTCGTATTTCAAAATAAACAAAAAAATCCAATAGTCATTACAAAAGTTTAGTTGTTGTGAGTCTGGTGATAATGATTTCAAAAAGGAAAAGTTCTTGAATATTTAAACAACAACGTCTTTCTGTCATTTTGTATATTTTCCTATATCTCAAACACTACCGATTTTATCTTCATTTAGTTTTTTTCATCACATAATCTCAATGGCGACTTTCCTTGGCTTTATACGGGTACAGTTAAGTTAAGGTTAAGAATTTTTTATACATTTTTTCTTTCTTGAACGGAATTCTGTTCTTTACTTTAATCAACCAAATATGATAACGTACCGCGACATACTTTCGTGCCCCTTTCCGCCTCTTCGTTCGCGCGATACCTCGTGGTGATCGTCATTAAAATACGCTTGTCTATTTTTATTTATATTCAAAACCTTTTTATTTCTCTCAAATTACTAATCAAAACTATTACAGTCTGCATTAGTAATTTGAGATTAATTGGTGGGTCAATTTTAATCTAAAGAAAAAGCTTAAAATTTTTTGAAATTAATTTTAATTAAAGTCAATAATGATCTAAACATCGAATAAAGTTTTGTCTCAAAAGTTTCTGTGGCGTATCTGTAAAAGATAGATAAACGCATGAATGTTTATTCAGACTTAATTTTAAGATCTACATATATATTATCAGTTTATCTGTAATAGTTTTGCCAGTATGTACTTTGCAGCTTATGATAATTTTATAACAACAAGCAATCTCTCTCTCTCTCTATTTCTCTATCCCTTTCTTTATTGGTAGGATGGTGTGATTTCGTTTCCATTTCATTCGAGTGCAATCAAATGAAAATAAATAATTGCGAGAAAAATTAAAAGAATATATCTGCCACTTAGTTCGCATTTTTAAATTTCCGGAGTAAAATTTTAAGTTCTTGTACGAAACTCTTGTATAAAGAATAATTAAATTAATTTTGGTTTTATTTGGGATAATTATATTTAAGTAGCTGTGAAACTCTACCTATATTTTACTTTGATAAAGGTTCCGTGTAACTAAAAAAGGCTACTTTTTTTTAGTGTTACATTGAATTCTCTCTACTTAAAATGAAGGCATAAATACTAAACCAGTAAATTACGAACCAAGGATCAAGTAAGAGCTCCAATGAAATTTATGTTCCGTTATAAAGCACGCTTCAAAACTTAATCACTCGTGGAAGGAAACGCTACATATTACAATTATGTTTAAAACGGGAGTAACTTTAGTTACATGGAAGCGAATATACCATTTACATACGATAGAGTATCCGACGAAATTGTGATATGGGATGTTTAACATAAAAGACGCGTCGCGGTAGTTTGTTTCACTGCATTCACAGCACCATGTAATGTCTAGCGTCGACGTGTAAACTCATCGAGTGCGCTTTATGTACTTAAGCACTTGGTATGGAGTATAACCGTTATGATGTACGTAATTATTATTGTTATGGCTTGTTGGTTTTATTTAATCTTTTCTTATGCGCTCGGTGCGTACGTACTAGGAGCAGGAGTGAAAGAGCGGGAGTGGATTTGTTGAATGTTGGAATTTGTTCTCGTAGGTGCTTTGAATTCGTTGATTTCGTATTATAACTGTGCCTTTTGAGTATTTTTTTTCTTTAGGGCTAATTTTAAAATAGGAATATAGGAAGATAGATAAAATTAATGAAATAAATAATGAGTGTACTGAAACTGCAATATATTATAACTGTGTCTTTTGAGTATTTTTATTTTCTTTAGGGCTCATTTTAAAATAAGAATGTAGGAAGATCGATAAAATTTATGAAATAAATAATGAGTGTACTGAAACTGCGACATATTATAACTCTGTCTTTTGAGTATTTTTTTTTCTTTTAGGCTCATTTTAAAATAAGAGTATAGGAAGATAAATAAAATTAATTAAATAAATAATGAGTATACGGAAACTGCGACCTTCATCAACCAATGGCAAAATGAATATGATTTACGTTTATTCAACGTGGTTTTTCTTGACCATTAATTGTTTATATGAGTAAATATACTAGTTTACCCCTTTTATATATTTTAGATTTTTAAATTTCTATTTTTTCCAAATATCCCATTAGTATTGCATTAATTCTACTTATTTTAAGTTACGTAATTAATTTTAAGTTACGTAATTCTTTTGATTAATGCGTCATGAAATATGTGAATGAATTCTCTTTCTCTGGTATCAATTATGTACTCGTTTTTGTTAAATATTAACTTGTTTCATCAGGGAATCTTGTTAATAAATAAATAACTTATAGAATATTGATGCAAAGATATATAGCAAAAATTAGCATTTTTATAATTACCCACACACTGAACGTAATCATAAAAATACTAATTTAATTAATCGTGATGGAATTTTTGTAACATATCCTAAGACAATTTTTGTAACATATCATTATTCAAATAATAGGACTGTAGTATTGTCCTGTTTGTACACGTCTATATTATATTAGTACTATTGTAAAATTATGTAAGCGAACATAACAAACAATATTTACACAAAACTAAAAATATTTTTTTATTTTGTTTCATTTATCGGTGATTATACACTCTTTTTCATAAAAAGCTGTTTTGATTTTGTCATATTATTAACAAAATATTATTTATTAAGAGGTTGTATTAATTGTAATTGTTACTGGCAGGTGTAACGTATTCTGGCATATAAAAACGAACGTTCTAAATTTTAAATTTATTCTTTTTGAATGAAAATTCTCTTGAACTGACAAAAACGTATTTTTGGCGGTAAATGAAATCCAAATCTTATTAAGTTCTTTTTCATTTGTTACGTTTTTTATTTTAACCAATAAATTTTAATTAAACTTCTGCTATTTGCTGCATTAGTTCACTTCTGTTTGCTGTTCTCAGTATGGTTGAAAAAACGATAAGGGCTCGTAAAATTATCGCGCTGCTTGAAGAAGGCTGTAGCCAATGTTATGTGTCTCAGCAGTATAATGTGAGCCGTTCCACCTCTCAAAGGACCTGGCAACGATACCAAGAAACGGGCTCCGTCAGTAGAAGGCCCGGTTCTGGAAAAAAACGGTGCACTGAGCCACGGGACGACCGCTTCATAGTCAGCCAAGCGGTACGAAATCGTCAAGTTACGTAGGTGGAGCTCAAACAGAACCTCGAGGACGTCAGAGATACACGAGTAAGCCTATGGATAGTCAGAAGGAGACTTCAGGCCGTCAATATACGTAGCTATCGCTCAGCTCGGGGCCCTATATTGCTCTGTGAGCATCGAGTTGCCAGATTGAGAATCGCTCAAAATTTTTCGTCATGGACTCAACAAGACTGGAATAGAGTTTTGTTCTCCGATGAAGCTCGTATATCGATTACTGGTGAGGATCGACGTAGGCGAGTCTTACGAAGACCTGGAGAATGCTTCGCAGAAGTGTGCTTTGATGAAATCACCCCTCACGGTGAAGGCTCCGTAATGTTTCGGGTTGCTATTAACTAAAATGACCGTAGCGAGTTAGTTTTTATTGAAAATGGCACACTTAATGCGCAAAAGTATGTAGCAGAGGTTCTTATTCCTCATGCCCAACCCGCATTAACAGCAGTTGGAGACGAGTCCATTTTTATGGACGACAACGCTCGCGCCCACCGCTCTAGAGACGTTGATGCGTATATGCAGGAGGCCGGAATTCGTCGGTTAGACTGGCCAGCTAGAAGACCCGACCTCAATCCGATAGACAATAGGATAATCTGAAACGATGCGTTGGAGCCGTAAAACCAGCTGCAGAAAACATTCAGGCCCTTAAAAATTTGATCGCTGAATGGGAACGTATTCCTCAGGAAATGATAAAAAACGTCGTCGAAAGCATGCCTAGCAGATTAAGCGCATTGATTTTAGCTAGAGGAGGCCATATTAGTTACTAAATTTTCAAATTTTATGTTAAATTGATAAAAAATATCCAAAAATATACTTTAGCCATTTTTAATATACCAGTATGAAAACGCTCGTCTGTCTGTTTCATTTTTAATGACTGAAGTAGGTAAAAACGATATCTCAATAATAAATAACAATATTCTCATCATATCATATAAATAATAAAATAATTCTGAGATGGTTTATTCCTATAAGTGCCCGTTTTTTTTGCAAAAGAGTATATTTGTTTGCGCATCTCACAATAACAACCAATGGATGTCCTACATTATGGACATCTCCTTGGTGGATTTTGTTGCGTCTGGGATAATATATAGGCTATATATCAATGTAATTTTTCATTACAATACAAAGCGCACTAATTTAAAACAGGAGTTTACTTTTAAAATTTTTATGATAGATGATGTTAGGTATATTCGTCTTACAGATAATATTTTTAAAGGTCTAAGCTAAAGTCTTGTCATATTATTACAAAAACTAAGTCTTGTCACAGGTAAATTAACATAAAATATTTATGTTTATACCTTAATTCTTACACTTCTGACACGAACTGGTTAACGCAGGTATTTTTAGAAGGTAATTTTTTACAAGAAGACATGATGAAAAATGAAACGTAACACTCATTGGCCACTATTCATTAACCTAAGTTTTAATTGGTAGAATAATATGGTCGTTTGTATCATATAACCGAAAATAATATGAATAGATAAAATAAAGTAGTTCCAGCAGTTGTACGGAGAAACGGATTGATTAGATTTAGGAGGTTATGGTGAGTTTTTATCTCAATCGAAATCACTTAAGGTTCAACTGGAGTTGTTAATCTAGTTGAACTTCACATGACGTAATTTCAAATAGACTCGTCGATTTTCAAAAGACTTGTTGATAAGTACTGCTTAGATCTGTAAGTACCAGTTTGCAAAATGATAAGTAAATATTAAATAAGGAGCTTCGTTAAGTAAAGTTCTACAGAGCTTTACTTAATGAAGAGTGGGCTGGGCCTTCATTTTCTTACAGGTACGTTCTTGTACTTGTTTGAAACCTGCCATTCTAATGGAACACAGTGTTAGGTCTACTCAGACCGCGATAGAAGTTATATTAAAGAAAACACACTCATGGTCTTCTGGTTTTAATCAATAATTTTCCCCAATCTTTAATGAAATATTTCCCCCTCTCTTCAGAATTTTTTAACTAGTACTAGTTTGTTTGCATCTATCTCAAAGATTACTGAATCGTTGTATATTTTTTTTATTACTTTCATAAAAAAATTCAACCAGAATACTACTTGTAGTATCCATTGTTGACATTATAAAATTTAAATTATTGTTAACAGAACTCACTTACTTTTTTATAGTGATTTAACTTACGCAGCATTATTTTAATTTTGGAGATAATTTGGAGGTAAACGGAATTGCAGCATTTTGGGACATAAATGCAGCATTTTGGAGATAAATGGAAGGCTACGGCCCTCAAAAAAACGTTTCACAAGAGCAAAGTAGAATTACAGTCAATTATTTTCAATAAATGAAAATGTGTTATATTTATTTACACAAACTAGCTGTGATCCTGGGCTTCACCCGCGTAGGACTCTTTTAATTATTCTTCTCGTCCCCTCTCTATGATCCATAAATGCCTCTACTCCGTTCGCTAAAATCAAATGACATCGGTTATCGGGATCGGTAGTTTCTTGGTGAGAATACTCGGTAACAGGTTAATAAATAAGCCTGCCTTGCACCGTTTAAGCAGTGTTTCTCCCATATCGGTTATATTTCGGTTTTAAACGGTCCTTTCTTTATAATTTATTACATATTAATATATGGATTTTAATCTCTTACAACATTGAATTGAATGCGTACATACCAATTATACAAACAAACAATTTATCTACTTTATAACTAATCCGTTTCTATGAATTATAATAGCTTGATAAAATATAGCCCATAATTTTTATCAAAATATGGGCGTTGTATGACATGAATAATTTTCAAATCGACCTCGATGTTCTATATATATATATATATATATATATTTATGTATGTACTTACAACATACAAATACACTTCCGCTTTTATGACAATGTACACGTTTTATCAAAATGTTTATGTGCCCGTTTTGGAGAGAATCCATAAAGAAGTAAAATCTTCAGAAAGATAACGAGTCACTACAAGGATGCAATTAACTGAAAAGAAAATTAAACATACATCCGCAAGAAAAAATTAAAGTGAAAAGAAAAACTCAAAGTATTACGGTTCTCTTCTGTGCTTTCTAGATTTCCTTATAGCTGCCATACTTTTTTGATTTATCAAGATCAAATAACACTAAACCCTGGCCATTACCAGTTATGCACTGTAACCAAAGATAAATAATAATGTTAAATTCGAGTAGAACTCGCTCTTTGAGTGTTATATAAATATTGAATTATATTTTCATTAAATTAATTATAAATAACAATGTATTTTTTCATCGTGTATGTACATAGCCTATGTTAACATAACATAGCCTATGTTATCTTTCACGGGTATAAAAATATCACGAAGTTTAAAAAAATTATTTGATTTAAAATCGTTGCTAAAGTTTTCGGGTAAATCTGTAGTAACATTAATTTCCACGTAATTTAAACTTAAGCATTTTCGTGGCATATTTTTGTAGATATTTCTAATGAAAAAATAATCATTTAATTTAAAAGGAAATTATGAATCCTAATGTCAGAATTCTCTCAATTGTCAAGCATACTAAATACGTCACATGGACGTTCATGTTGTTTGATTAAAATCAAGCTGGCTTTAACAGCACCATATTTAAAGTTAATAATTTTAATATTAAATGTACTAGATTTTTAAATTAAAAATATTTTCTTTCTGACAGTAGTCGAAGGTATTAATTTTATTTATTTCTTTATTTATCATATTTTATGTTTAATACGTATGTCTCACTTATTGCTACATGAGCAATCTCTTCCAGTCAGCCATAACAATTGGTATTGAAATTTAGTTGCTAGATTGTAAAAAAATTATAATAAAATAAATTATAAAAACATTAGAGAGAAAAAAACAACAAGACAAGACAAAAGTATTAGTAACGCAAACTACTGACATAATTTGCAATGGAACAGAAATAAAACGACAAGGCAAATAGGTTTCAAGAAAGGTAGAGCATTTTCTTCTTTGAAAATATTTAGGGACGTGATTTTCCTGGTGTTAGTATCCAGGGGATTCCAAATTTTTGCTGATTTTTGTAAGATATGTTTAAGAATAAAAAGGGTGAATGAAGTTTTAGATCAATCTTTAAATTTGCCAGAAAGATAATTTGAGCTCTGAGGTTTAATATATTAAAAAGAAATATAAGTATGTGAAGCTGGCATCGATCACAGATCTTCAGCCATTATATTCAGAAATATGATCATATTTTTTGAGGTCGAAGATGCACCGGATACATAAATTTTGAAGACGTTCCAAGTTGTATGAATATTTTTAATTAAAATCAGGGCAGCACACATTTCCGTAATCAATTAGTGGTGATAGGACTGATATTTTTAGAACAAGATTCTTTAGTAAATATTTGACTACTTACAATTTCCTTTATCATACCATATGAACGTTCTATGTAATTTTGTATAAAAAATAATAAAAACTACCATAGCTTCTGAAATCACATAAAAAGCGATCCAAACGAAAAAAATAAAAAAGTTTTAACGTTCGTACAAGCACACTAGGCCGCCCCTAAACCCGCCGGGCGATGAAAGCTTTCTTGCGACAAAATATGTAAATACTCGACTTGGCTTCGTGACCGTTTATAACAGTGGCAAGCTAGAGCAGAGGCTAGCTTCTTCTTTGTCGCTGTAAAATAAGGCTGTGAATTATAAATATCAACATAAAACAAGGGGAAACGAACCATAGTTTTATGCGCGCGGGCCGGCTCTCGAGCCAAGAAAATAAAAAAGACATTCAACTTTTAAAATCTCTTTCTGCAAGAGCCTGCACGTGTCGGACGCAAATTTTAAATAAGCTTTCGCGTAGCGCCGTAGAGCTGCTGGGGCGGAGGATGAATGCATTTTTGAAGGATGCTACGCGTAGGTGTTGTGATGTTGGAGTTCGCACTTAAGCCAAGCCTAATTTGGGATTATTTTGCAGTATTTCAATATTATATTATATTAAAATATATACAATGATTTCATACAATCTAAAGAAACAATACCGCTGTAGCTTTCTACAAATATTAGGTTGCTGTCCCGGCATATCGCTGGTTGATTTCGATAAAATGTTCAATATTTATAAGTATATAGTCGAAACTCACCGCATAAGTTTTTAGATATTACGAGAGAAAAAAAATTGCTATCGTTAAAATATATCAATACATTGCTCAAAATAAATTTAAATATAAGAAGAGTATTTTAAACTTTATATTATATTATTTATGATTTGATAATAATTTTTCTTTCGGTAAAATAAACTGATCATGTCAAAGTAACATGGATTGCTCAATTTCCAAATAGGGAACCTATTCAGGAAAAGATGAAAACATAATTTCATATACTGTACTTATGATACAGAATTCAACTTATAAATTAAGAGTATTTACATAGCAACATAGCAACGAGCCAATTTTCCGAAAAAACTCTACTTTTCATTTACTCACTAGTTAATACAAATGGGTATACCACTTTCAAACAAGTAAAAGAAATAGTATATAAGTATGAAAAAACATTTGCTTACTCTCAGCTCAATTTTTATTTTTTTTTATCTAAAATAAACCTTTAAGTAATAATTTTTTAACATAAATATCATTTAGCTTCTTCGAATGAAGACGTAAAAGTAAATAATATTAAATTTCCACATTTTCGCTGAGTAAATGGTCTGAACTTTCCAGCAAATTAAATTTACGAGTTCATAAATTCTATTTAACAAACAGAAAGAAAACAAAATGTTATTTACACATACTCACCCATTTTGGTTGTGGTAACTGTTTTTCTTCACTTGTTCA
Organism: Druceiella hillmani; assembly: GCA_039881145.1. NCBI lineage: Eukaryota > Metazoa > Arthropoda > Insecta > Lepidoptera > Hepialidae > Druceiella > Druceiella hillmani. The sequence continues at coordinate 3,128,639 of JAYKKI010000048.1, read as the reverse complement.
AAGTAGAACTAAGTTGAAGGGAAGCCGAGCGTTGTACTTGCTAAATTTAAGTAACTCATAATTTAGCGTACATCGAAATATGAATGGCGTATTATAATAATTAACTTCCGTGAACTTCGAAAGGTTAACATACGAACTTACGGCCAATTTATTCGAGCTGTTTCAGTTTGATAATGTTATGGACTTCCACATCTGTGAATGAATCTAACACACAGTTAAGGTTTTGGCAAAGTGAGGTCTTTGATTTCACTATTCATAAGGAACAAAACAAATCATCGAACTCTGAGGCAATGTACTGTCAAAGGAATGCGAGGAAGAAAAATAATTATCCTAATTGTGCTTGTCAACTGGGTAGTGTAAATATAAAATATGATTTAGGCAATTTTATTGTACACTTACTTTCGAACACACACACTCATATATATACATATATGTGTATATGTATATATATATATATATATATATATATATACATATATAATAAAAATAAACTTGTTAGGTTCGTATAATACATATTACTATTAACATATAAATATTAATGTAGTTTTTCATCACGTAAATCTATTGACTAGTATTACTTTCCCAGCTGTAAAATTGTCATCAATTTCTCAAAACTATAAAATTTAGAATCGACGCTCTAGTTTTTCGGTAAACTTCATTTTAATTTTTAAGTTTAATTTTCTACAATTTTAAATTAGGCAGTTTCGGAGACAGAAGTGTGGATTTATATCTTTTTGTGTCTATTTTTAACAATACACGAACGGTCTTTCATAAAGTTATGATTTTTATTTATTATTTCATGAAAGATAGTAAATTATGAAAGATAGATTAATACAATACTTTTTTAACTGAAATAATTAAACTCGCACTGTCAGTCAATACTCCACAAGACTGGAGCAAAATATAATTCTTATTATTGTGAAACATGGTCATTTCAAAAAGATCCTTTTTCCCTTTTACGGTAAGTAGAAGAGGTATATCGAACGTGTATTAAATATTCCGTGGTCTGAAATTGGATAAATATTGAGGGCTAAAATAATACGAATGAATACTATATTAGAAATAGACGTCTTTAGAACTAATTACAAAAAAAAATTCGTTTCCGACTGAGCAATGATCATGACATCAACAGCTTGACTTATTATTGGATAACATTTTTTTCTTTTATTAAGTCATATCTAACCAAGTCCGTTCGTCTACCCATTTGCCCACCACAGTCATTTTTTCCAGAAATTTTGGAGGTAGAAACTTGCTATTTGGCATAGCAATAAGGTCTATTAACCCACAAAGAACTGGTTTACAGCCCAAAAATATTTATGCGGAAATTTAGATATAAAAAATGATTTATTTTAACAACCTAATGTGTTTTACGGAGTATCAGTTGACAAGGTGAATTATAGGATTCCATGACTTCTGTACTTCTATATATGTTGATAAAGTTCCCAAAAAAGGTGTTTACTTCCCGAGGGGAAGTGATACAGTTTACCGAAACACTGGAACGACGCTTCTAAATATCATAGATTTCGATACATTTACCATATTTTTGAACAGGTAAAAGATATATAAAGACAATATATGGTGAAAAGTAATATTATTAATTATAAATAATTTCATAGAGACTCTATATACTTATGTTATATATTTATATATTCCGACGTATGTATGTAATTCTACTCGCAGTGCAAGAGAGTAGGATATCAATATCTACTCGTTCTTAACAATATATTTTGTCTTAGATCTAACCTATGTTAGTCTATCCAGCCTTATGTTGATACAACATATGTCTCTTTACGAATAATTTAAAGTTACGGAATGATTAGCCTTTAAGCAGAGTTCCGCATTTTGTATCATCACGAAATATTTATTTTGACAAGAACGTACGGTAAAATAGCACCTTATTTAACTTTACATAAATCTTCCTAAAATATTAGACGTTACGGCTGACTATACTTTATTTATATATGTCTTTCGATAATATCGCAATTTTGGTTTGCAAGTAGAATCATTGAAGCGTACTGAAAGGTAAGATGACTTATCTTTATAATTATACAAATTATTCACAAGTTAATGTAAATACGTGACTAGTATTATTTCTACTTTTTTTAAGTTCTTTACCACGACCTAGGTTTCGTTGTATTACAACATCTTCAGGTGGGCTATTAGCAAATATTCATAGAGATGTGTTTTTTTTGTAATTGGTATATATAATATACTATCCATATATAATAAAATATTCATTAATTAGTATATATAATATAGTATTCATTCGTATTATTTTTAGCCTTCAATATTTATCCAATTTCAGACCACGGAATATTTAAAACACGTTCGATATACCTCATCTACTTACACGTTCCATACCACAAAAAGGAAAAGAGAATCCTTTATGAAATGACCATATTCTTTGAATCTTTACTAAGAGCACACCTGAAGATGTTGTAATACAACGAAACCTAGGACGTGGTAAAGAACTTAAAGAAAGTAGAAAAAGTACTACATCGCGTAGTTCCATTCAATTGTGAATAATGAATTTCTACAAAATTAACGAAAAATGTATTCCGTATAAAAATTATGCTATATGTTAAATTAGATACCTAGGAACATCGTTACATATTCCATTTCATAAAAAGTGTTTTGCATTTATTGAAACGTTACTAAATGTGAAATATATGATCCATGCTCGAAAATTAAAGGATGTGCCAAATAATAATACTAAATAATAATTTCATAAAATGCTTTCGACTATCTAACTAAAAAACTAAATTTGTAATTGACACTTTACGGACGTTGTTGAAACAACAATTTGTTGAAACGTTACTAAATGTGAAATATATGATCCATGCTCGAAAATTAAAGAATGTGCCAAATAATAATACTAAATAATAATTTCATAAAATGCTTTCGACTATCTAAATAAAAAACTAAATTTGTAATTGACAATTTACGGACGATGTTGAAACAACAAATGAATCTTACTTGACGTGCAAAATAAAATAACCTATAAAAATGCACCTCCTGTCAAATATGAAGTGCAGAATTGAACAAGGTTTAACGTAAAACTATTTTTTATTATAAAGTACAAGTATCCTTGCGAACTGCGAAGTATCTTGTTACCAACATATCGCCAATGCATAAATTCAATCTTTTCGTAGTATTTTCGTTTTCGTTATGTAAATGTTAATGTCACTTTTTAAAGTAGAATTAAGCAACCCACTATAATGTTTTCGAAACCGGTGTATTATACGCAGTGTATTTATATTTCTATAATCATTTTGCTCCTCACCATGATAATATTGTACCAAAAAATAACTTGAATCAGTACTAATCCCGTCTTGGGTAAAACTTTTCGTAATAAATTACAACGTTGAATAATACGTGTAACATTATAGTTAGCAAAAGTATCTATAGTCGCGCGATATTTTTCGTAGTGTAATTTCGTAAGTGAAAAAAATTAATTAATTCTTTATCAAAAATTAAACGTCTATTATTAACCATAATTTTCATTAGTTTTACTCGTAGCTATATGGATTTGTTTTAAGTACCATTAAATTTTAAAAATTGTTGTTTTAAGTGGATAGCATGTCAAAATAGTTTTTATCGTTTTCTTTGAATTGAATGTTATAGAAATACAATAATTAATACACACACGTACACGTATACACATATATATAAATGGTTAAAAATATATTTTTTTATGTTTTTAATTTTTCAAAATTTTACTTTTTTCAACATTAATAATGGCTCAACTATTAATTATATTTTATGAGTAAAAATTTTTTGCATCAATAGCAAGACTATTATTGCTTAAAGTTGTGGGTATTTTAGATGATGTCGTTTTAAATCGAATCGTCGTATCACGAAATTCCAGAAATATTTCCAGAAATTTAGATCTCGAATAGAAATTAACAAAAGAACAAAAATACATATATTTTATTCAGATATTTCTTTTTTTAAATTATAATGGCATAATAAAAATAAAAAATAAAATGTCAGTGACCTTATGCTTTTCCTTTCGCCGTGTGTTTTAATAACCTTCATTCGCTAAAACTTGTACCCAAGTATTTCGTTCAGGGCTGACTATGTAATATTGGCAAATAAGCTAAGTGTTTAAAAAATCCATAAAGGCTTAAGTCCTAGCAGTCTTACCCACATGTGTATATATATATATATATATATATATATATATATATATATGTATATTTTTTTTTCGAGCATAATAAACGCATTCGCTCGATATTACAATTGATTCGTGATTCGTTTGAGCCCTTCAAATACGAAAGCTTAAAATACTGGTTCCAACGTTGGCAGAAATAAATTTTCATAAGCTCCTTGAAACTTTCACCAATGTTTAGGCTTGCAAAAAATAAAACTTCCGAAGTTAAACTTTAGTATTTCCTGTGACCTCCTAAATTCAGGATGAACGTCACTACTAAACATATCTCGGACGTAAATTAACAAAAATACACCCCACATAAACTGATTGACGCACTCAAGCCACAAAGGCACACAATAAATTTGAAAGACGGCTATCGAAGCTTACGTTGCCGCCGAGGATTGCAACGGATTGACGAGGCGCATCCAATTCGGGACCGCGCGAGCTGTTAACCTTCTCCCGGCACTCATAACGCTGTCAAAACAACATTAAATCCGATAGGATCTAGCTCTCTGACGTACTCTGGCACTCGCGGCTTGATCGAATATTGAGAAACTCGGATGGGGAATGATTGTTTGAAACGATAATGTGGTACCGTTAAAGCGGTTTTCAATTTTTGTAGACCCTTCAATATTAATATTGGATTTAACCAGGCAATCAACTTTTGACAAGGTTTAGAGAAATATTAAACCGTTTAGGTTTAAGCAATTTCGGAAAACTGAACCAATACAAATTGCAATCTTGTCGTAATTAATACACTGTAAGAAATAAAAAAAAAATTTAGAGCATTAGAGATGGAAACGGATTCTCAATAGAAATTAATTTGTGTCTAATAGTTATTCCCGTCGTTTAATAATGAGTTATTATCCGTTTTTAAAATTTTATTTGTTTATACCTAATCGTAAATATAAAATGCTCGTCGAGAGTTGCGACTTATACGAGAGTGTAAATTAATTTCACCCATTTTCCGTTTATTTATTTTTTCAACTACGACGTAAAAAGTTATGGATGTAAAACTCTATCAGAAAATTTTAGCGTGTGCACACTAAAATCTACGAAACCTTTAGACGAGAACTAGACTTTTCGTCGATCATAATTTAATTGTGAATTGAAAATGCCATGTCAGACGAATGATCGATTTGGATAAAAATAAGTATTATTGCTTTCTTCGATGGACCGCGACCTTTTTTTAGCATAAATGTATTTATTAAAAAACTAACTCATGACACAATTTAACATTTATCATAATATTTTTTTTTGTATAAATTTTGAAAAAATCTGTCAAATACGAATAGAATGCGCATTACGAGGGTTCCGTACACATTTAGGCAATTGTAAATGTTTCAGGTTACATAATATTTCTATTAAAATATTTACAAATATTAAATTTTTCACAACAGAAATATATCGTCTAATGTGTCTTTCGGAGATATAATAAATATGCATTTTAAAAAACAATTATTTTTGTGGCTGAATTAAGTCACGTCTTTAGAACCTCTATTAACTTTTCGCAAGCCCAATTACTCGTAAGAGAGCCTGCTTAGCTGTGATAATTTTCCTTTTAATTTAGTTTTATATACTGCTACTGTGAATACTTTTTGGATATTCAAGTATGCCGGTTTAGCCGGTAGGGGTAGAATGCATAATTCCAACAAAAATGACCATCTCTTCATAAAAAAAGTTTTCATACCATAATTCCAATATTATTGAAAGTCCTTCTTAACGATACCCTACACAGCGGGGTAAAAAAAATTGTGTGTATCAGCTTCGACGCGCCACTGGAGTTTACTCCTTAGTTACAATTATCTTGGAATGTATAAAATAAGTAGATAACACTGTATTTATATATGCATATATATATATATATATATATATATATATATATATATATATATGTGTGTGTGTGTATCAATATCATCTCTCAGTATATTGCTTACCGTTAAGGCAGCGTTCATAAGAAACGCATTTGCTCGTTTATCATTTTTTCGTTTTTAACTTCTGATTTTTCACCTAATAAAACATCATACCGTGCGCTATATATAAAAATTGATTCTTAAGGACTAAATTCCAAAAAAATATCCCTACTTTACATAAAGAGGAGGTTCCCCGAACAACTTTATATAAAATATTTTATTTCCTAATTTTGTAGTCGTTACAAGTATGTACAACCACAATTTCAACGTTATATCACTAACAGTCTGCCAGTAAAATGGCTATGACATACACATCGACAAATATATGCACGTGGCGAATTTAGAAGGGTTCCTAATTTAGCTACGGAACTCTAAAAAAGTTTGAAAAGCGGCACTGGAAAAATACAGATAAATTACTAAATATTTTTACATTTCTCTTCGCCTGAAAAACATTTTAATTTTAATGTAGAGTTAAAAATAAGTTCAAAAAAATGCAATTTTGACATGTTAAAAATTTAATGTATACAAAAAATATGAAGAATTATGAGAAAAACCTATTGCGATTGGTATTCAAGTGTGCACATCATGTAGCAGATAGCCCGATGAGAGATTGATTAATTTTCTTACGTCTTATATATCGTCTTACGTCTTACGTCTTATATATCAAATTAACGTCGTCTTATATATCAAACTTACGTCTTACGTCTTATATATCAAATTAACGTTTTCTTACGTCTTATATATCGTCTTACATCTTACGTCTTATATATCAAATTAACGTCTTACGTCTTACGTCTTACGTCTTATTTATCAAATTAAAATTTAAATATTAAAATTTTAACAATCTAAAAAAATCGATAATGGTTTCTTTTCGTTGCACAGGGAACGTATTTCTGCTTTGACCAATTATAACTGAACTTTTGATATTTTCATCCAGGTATAGGTGTGATAATTTTAATGTGTGATTTTGAATTTCACTTGACAAATTTACTTTATCATATCATAAATAAAGGTAAAATATCCGACTTTAAATTTAAGAATGCGCTAAAAGTTAAAATTTAGCGCTTCACTCATTCGGAAAATTTTGATAAAGTTTTACTTGCACATCAATTCCGAAGGCAAGTATTGTCCACCAAAAACAACGTCTTTTTTTGAACATAAATTAAATTAACAATTTCCAATTAACAGTTAACAATTCTTCACAGCACTTTCCTAATTTAAAATATTACGATAATCGTTTAGATGTATTTTAACTTTCGCTAAAAGCGTAGACCATCGAAAAGAACAAAGTAACGATCCCAACTTCGCTGATATCTATATGTTAAGACACCATAACGTATATAAACGTACCATAATTAAAACTTAAGAAAACTGAATAAATATCTTTTAATTAGTGATTACGTTTATAATTTTGAAAGAAAATTAATGATTCACTTTATTAATAATTATTTGTGAAAAAAAGCAACATTGCTGCTAATTATTTTTACAAATGAAATAAAATTATCACTGTAGTTAAATAAAATTTTCAACCTCACATATTTACGTCTATTGCAAGTTTTTATTACGAAAAATAATCTCTTATTTATTAAGTATATCCTGCCCGACATTCAATTTGGATATATTTACATGTACATCACATGTGTGCGTGTTCAAATATGGATTCATAAGTTCGTAGGAATAACTTTGAATTCAGTGACATCATAAGTGTAAATGGATTGGGCATATTATAATAACATAAATATATGTGTATATGAATTAAATGGAGTAAATATTTTGAAATTATTTGATACTGTTTATAAATCTCCATATTTTTCGAATTTTAGTACACAAAAAGTATTCCATGCTCTGTTTGAGATTTCGATAAATCTCAAATAATATCCAAGAAAATTATAATTTTTATGGATGAGATATAGGACATGCCAATTAAGGATTTTTTATTTTGAATCATTATAAAATATCAATTATCGAAGTTATTTTATAGCATATCCATGTAATTTTTGAATTGTTGCAAAAACAATCTGATTTTTTTTTAATAATGCTCAGTGAGTTAATTTATTCAAAATTATTTCGAATAAATTACTGCAATACATTTTATTGGCATTGTTTTGTGTATTTTAAAACTTATTTGATTGGTAACACACAAATCTGACAGTTGGTAGTTAAGTACAATATTAATGTTGGGTTTGTGACGACTTTGCTTTGAGATTATTAAGAAATTTTATACATTGTTAAAATCCTTCTAGGATATGTCGTCCCATTTTCTTTATTAAATATTCCAGTTCAATCACGTGATTGAAATTTACACTTATTATTAAAATGTGGTGTAAATTTAAATAAAATGACGGTAAAATTATAATAATCAGAAAAAGTAAATTCTGTACCTGAATACGATTCACACTTACGCTTGGTCTTGATTCCTTAATGTGTTTAATATTCTTCAAAGGTAACAGTAAACGTGTCTGTAACTAATTAAAAATAATTGGACTCAAATATACGATGATTGGACTTAAAGTAGCTAGCCTAGAACTTGTGTTATATATTTATTATGTCAATTCCTTTTCAAAATGCTTTAGATTTAATTTTTAATTAATTTTCTACGTCTCAGTTGGATATCAAAGTCCTAATATAAAATTCCTAATACCTCGAACCATATAACAACTTCGATTCATGTAATACCACCAAATTAATTTCGATATTAATTTTTTGAATATTCAACAAATTAATACTGATTTAAATTTGGTCACCAAGTCACCTTTTATCGTTATGCACTATTAAAAACTATAATAAAATATTTTTATAAAATTTAAACGCAAAATAGTCCTTTTTTATTTATCGCCTCCTTGATCCACAACTTAATTCGACTTTGAGGATTTTGGTATCGAATTTTAGTCACTTTTAATAGTACTCAACTAATAATGTCTCATATGTTGTCAATCGTGAAAAATATATGTACGTTCTCCATCAGTCATCAACCCTTTGCCATTCAGTACTTTTAAGTTGCGAAACTTATTAGTCATAAGTGGTGTTCTTGTGTGTCCTCTTATTTAACACCTTCTATACTACACTAAGAAATTAAAATTTAGTTTGTTTCCCTCTTTCATAAATAAATTTTAGAAATGTAATTAGAAGTTCACGTATGAATTTGTTACTATTTTCTTTCATTTCTATTGATATTTGTCATGAGTATGCTAACACACACTTTGAAGAAACAAAATATTCTGTAAATAAAACACGTTTTTACCAATTAATAAATATATATTAAAATTTATGTCATACTTTTAAAACATATTTTAAAATGCATTTATTTCGCTGACTTGTCCATCGAAATAAAACACGTGCGAGACAAACGCATGCCATCTCCCAACAGTATGTTTTCAATTAAGCCCAGCAAATTTGTGAAGCAACTATGAACGGAAATTGACGGCTTGTAACATAAAAATAGAAAACAGATGACCTCATTTGTAACGGGATGAACTCGTATAATTCATAGCATCCGATGTCTCTCTCTAAACCCCTGCCGGGCGGCGTTCTCGGATGCCGTCCCGTTTCCATAATGAGAGGATGGACCTGATGTTAATAACTTTTCGAGTTTGTTTTTGTTAAATTTCAAACGGTATGTGAGATAGACATATGGGTATAGCAGAATTTCAATCTACTTTGTATTTGTAGGTTTTTTGGTCGGTTAGATATTTCGCATTTCAAATATTATGTCGGGTAAATTTTGTCGGTGAAATTGTTAATGAGTTGTAGCTTTTCGCATGGTTCTAGGGAATTATATATTTTTAAGATAGCCTCTTTCAATCGTTTTTAATAACTTCAAAATTCTTGCCTTTTTACATGCGAATGCATTTTGATCGTATCGTTTTCACTGTTTAGTGAAGTAAATATTATTGACAGAAACATTTAACGTTGATGACAGTTAAGGAAATGTACAATACATATCAAATAGCGTTAATTATATTGAAAATATTTGGCGTTAATTTTGTAGAAATTCATTATTCACAATTTAATTGTGATTAATGAATTGTGAGCGATAATTATAATTAACAGCAATATTAATAAAATATTAATTTGATTAAAGTATAATAATCGTTCATTGTTCAATATTTTCTAGCTATATTCTGATAAAGAAAACAGGTAGCAACAACGCAGTTGTAATGACGTTCTAACCGAACAGTCTATGACTTGTAAAGATAGTTTTGGAAGGAGATGACCAGCTTTATTTAATACACATATCGCTTAAAGCAAATTTTTATAATATCCTTCTTCAATTATAATTATGGATGGTCACTGTTTCTTGTAGCATTTGAATTCTGATAAAGAAAACAGGTAGCAACAACGCAGTTCTAATCGCATTCTAACCGAAGAGTCTATGACTTCTAAAGATAGTTTTGGAGGGAAATAGCTAGCTTTATTTAATACACATATCGTTTAAAGCAAATTTTTATAATATCCTTCTTCAATTGTAATAATGGATGGTCACTGTTTCTGGCAACATTTGAATTTCGTAGCGACGTGCACGAAAATTATGTACTCATACTTTTAAAGAAACCTGCTGCATCCTGTTATAAGTTTTCGAAATATTGTTTTGGTTTATCCGAAGAGTTTTTCGATATATTGTAACAAATTTCAAACTGTATAATAATTTTTTTTCGTCCTCAGAATATATAACAATATTTCTAAGTTTCTGGTACCACTCGAATGGGTAAATATTTATAACCGGCACAATTCATATTATTATTTTCTCACATTTACAATACTCCTTTCTTTTCATAACATTTTGAATTAAAATTTTGGTATTATTATCCTATAACTTGAATTAGATTCCGAAGGCATTAAAATTATCCTAACACTAACATAAACTTCATCACGACTTGTGGTCGATAAGTTATAAACTTTATTTTTACTTTAAAAGTTGACTCTTATAAGTGCTTTAAAGGCTTTGGTTTTTATTTTTGGAGTAATAACTATTACCTTACCAAGTATTCAACTGGTAAGGTAATAGACCAATTCATATTTATTTATATTATTAACCACAAAATCACTTACATACGGGCAACCTATTTTATATGAAGATGTTGTAATTTATGTCACTTTGATAATTGTGTAAAAATTTTGCTAACTCTTGTGAAGAAAGATGTCTGGACAGGTTAGTAAAATTTTATAATATATATGAAACGCGCGTGATTCTTCAAATTTCATGCCGAATTAGTTATTAACTTGGAGTTACCCCAAAAATATAGCTTGCCCAGGGTCAATGAGATTATCTATTATTTTATTGATGCTCGTAGGCCACTTTTATCATAAAAATATTGTATTATGTGCACTTGTACAAAAGTTTGTATCGATTAACCTAGGGGCAATAGAAAGATGTTCCTAGCAGTTTAGTAATCCTAATACTCATGACGAGGTCCATAAGTTAGGCGTAAAAACACTTTTCTTGGCCAAAGAAGAATGTAGTCATGAAACAAGATCAAATGCCTTGATTTCTACGTGGAAAAATCACAAATCTTACGAATGGCTTTATTTGTATGCAGTTCAGTTTTTAAATTTAAAAAAATTACAGAAATTTAATTTTAATAAAATGAAATATTGAAAACAAAACAAAGAATACCACAAACTGTAACCAATCAGAGCAGATACGTGAAAATTTGACATTGTTTTTTACCATTTACCGTAGCACTACTTACAGAAGAGCATCGTTTTTGAACAGTTTAAAACATTCTTTAAAATTATTGTTTATGGACATCATACCTCTTTATGATTTTTCAATACATTGAAACACGAAACAGTTTTTTAACATAGTTCTTCATCGGAATTTTCCAATAGTTTAAAACCTTCACGAACACAAATGTGCAATAAAACAAATATCCCGTTGTTTCATTGCACATTTACAACGTTCGTTTAATAATTATTTAGTTAAACAATAACTTAATAGCTGTATGTGTCAGAATATAACGGTCAAGTAAACAGCGGCATGACCTAACTCATTCTCCTGTAATGTTTTTACTCCTACAACTGAGGCACTAACTTTATGTTTACTCAACTCGCACACGATTTTCAAATTAACACTCTCCACTGAATGAAACAAAGCTCTTTTCACGCCTTTGTACCTCTTTAAGCTCCGTATTTACTCAATCATCTTGAATTAAAAAGCCCTCTTAGAAAATACGAGCCGCCGCTCGGGCCACGGAAGATATTTTATTCTCTCTACGTGTCAGCGTTTTTGAATCCCCTATCGTTCTTATATTAAACCGTTTTGACTGACAACTTGTGTCTACATAATTCGTTCGAGCTGCCATCCATTCATCCCCAAAGTGCCTCCGAGAGATGAGATGAAGAGAATAAAGCCTCAGAAGGCTGCTACCAAAAAGTTCGTTAAATATTTGTCTTACTAACAGTCAAGTGGTATAAAAACAAATTTCTTCTTGTGTCTTCCATCTCGAACTGATTTCTGTGTTTACCCAGAGACGCGGGGCTACGTTCGGAGCGCCGCCGCCGCCCTGTCGCCGTATGGGCGGGAGCCATTAAACATTTATTTGGATTTGTTCCCTTTTGTAAAGTGTTTATAAATATTTGTACACCGTATTCTATTACGTTACTAGGTAGGTACTAATTGAATGCTTTCGAGGAACGATGTAGGAAGGAATATGAATACGATGACACATGTGTATCTACTGATTATTACGTAGGCGGTTTCTCGTAGGAAACTTTTTTAATTATACACTTTTAAATAGATGTTGTTTTATAGTAATGATTGTTAAATATTATCCCATAATATGATGGTAAATAGTGGTATATGAATTTTCTTCAAAAGAAAGACTAATTATTCTGAAATATATAAACACAAATTAACTATAAATATTATCCAAGACCATATCCGTGCTTACATACCAGTAAATATTTACCAATTTACTTCTCTTCGTCCGTAAATACCTACCTTCCTTTTATTCAGAGTTTGTTAGAAGCTGTACAGATTTCTCATTTATTATCCACTGTATGTAAAGTTGGCATCAGTTTTTAAAGAAACATCATATGTTTATTGAATATATTTGGTGTTAATTTTGTAGAAATTTATTATTGTCAATTAAATGAAACTACGTGATGTACTATTATTTCTGCTTTCATTAAGTTATTAAAATGTTAAATGAAAATTAAAATGTTAAATGAGACTATTAGTAATAAATACATACATAGATGTTGTAATATAACTAAACCTAGATAGTGGTAAAAAAACTTAGAGGAAGTAGAAATAATACTACATCACGTAGTTTCATTTAATTGTGGATCATATGTTTAAATGAAGTATTTGTAACATTTCAATCATTCAAACTATAATTTTCCGTAGGATTCGATTATATTACGTTGAGAGAGTTTAAATACTTGCAATTAAAGAAAATGTATGTATGCGTGCGTGCATGGGGGCGAGCGTATATGTACGTGTGCGTGTTTGTTTAACGGTCTAATACCTAATATAGACTTAATACCGGCGGTCTCTGCAACGGACACTATACGTACGCATCTTTACGCTGTTCGACAGATGGCACTAGATAGACCGGAAATGCCATTTGAATGGGGCGTCGGTTTCGACAGGTTATAAAATATTATTTAGTACAAATATGTAAAATCCCATACGTGCAAAGAAGCAAAACGCTAATTGAATTATTATGTATAAAATTACAGTTTATTTGACCGGAGACACAAAACTATTATGCTTACATAATATCCTGTTTAACTATAGCATTTTACTACCTACATATCTATATCATCAGAAGTATGTATGTAAAGTAATAAAATTAAGTGTTTCTTTTATGTAATATATTTACAGAAAAAGCAAAGATGATATTGAAATTTTATTGAGAAAAAGCAAAGATGATATTGAGAAAAAGCAAAGATGATATTGAGAAAAAGCAAAAATGATATTTGGTTACATTTATTTATCTTTTTATACCTAAACTTCAACATATAGTATAAACTCTTTGTAATGAAACTCAAGGGACCCGGTATTTTCATTCGATACAAAGAGTTTTCACTTTATAAAATGTGTAAATAAAACACATATTTTTTTAAGATTTAAAATGATTTATTCGGTTTTATTTACAAAGATATTTATTTAGTTACCTTATTCTTATAGCTTATATTTTTTTCTTACATTTTAAAATACTTTTTTAAGGCAACTTTGATTGAATTTGTTTATTATTCCAATAGGTATTTATTAATTTTCTTATATATAAAAGTGATTATGTATTAAGGGTCAAGTTTATGCAATAAACATGCGTGCCTAACGAAAACAGCATTAATGACGGTACACGATAATATGATGGTGATAAATGACGGTACACAATAATAGTAATAAAATTGTGTACATTATTTCTTAGATTTATCGGCATTCATAAAGATAATTTGGGATTCTATGTGCGCCTATTAGTAATAAACATGTACATAGTGATAATAAATAATAAAAAAAAATCCACCTAAACAATGTCTTCTCGTTCGTAATGAAGAATGGGGGATTCGTTATAAAGGTGAATCAGTGTTTGGATTAGAAGGCAAAGCAACCAAGGTCAAAAAGTATTTACATTACAGAGAGTTTTCTATTCTGAAAAGTGTCATTATGAAAAGTTTACACTGTACTCAAATTTTTGATGACCATAAATTTTATATTTACAGCGGGGGGGGGGGACAATATTTTTTCCAATCTCCTTCATAATTCATTAACGTCAATAAATTTTAGATTAAATTTATTGTATTTTTACCATTATGTATTTTGACCCGAAAACAACAGCAAGATGACCAAATGAAAAATCCTGAACTGGGTAAATAATTTTTTACTTAAATATTTATTTTCTCGGAATATTCACACTATAGTTTTACAACACATCTAGTTCACATTCCAGTCTTTGGTTTTCTACCTAGGATAAATGCAATTCTTTGTTCCCGTCTTATCTAAATAAATATTTCTTATAAACTAATATTTACTTAAAACGGGATTAGTTTTATTACTACTTTAAGAACCACATTTTTACAATGCTTCTGTTTAATTACATATGTGAACACAAAATTATGTTCTACTTTGGAGGAATAGATTTAAAATATATAATTGCCTGTAGTTAACAATCTGGTGCTATTTAATAGAAATTGAAAGCAAACGGAAATGCTTCAAAATTAGTTAGAAACTAACTGACAAAAGGTGGGTTATTCCTGACGAAACTACTTCCAAAAAGGTATCCAACAAATTCTCAAAGGACCGCCGCTTCCTCCTTATCGCGACCACTAACCATTTGGCGTACATGGTACTAATTTTACACATCTGCCCCTGTGGGCACAACTCTTGCATTCTCGCACGTTGGGACTAAAAAAATCTAACACGACCCCGTCAAGTACTATCCTATCTAATGGATGCAGGGTGCAGACATGGTTTTACGTCTCCAGGTGAACGCGTGAAGTGCGAGAACACGTGTAAGCGAACAACGACATGTGTCGGTTGGAAATGAATATTTTAACGACGAATCCGTAATTACGTTTGTTCGTGTAAAGTCGTTAAAGTGTGACATTATTATAAACAGACACTGCGAGTATGCTATAGAGTGTGGCTTTAGCACAAGTTTAGAGTCGAGAAAAAATGTTAATAAAAATTTATAAGTTTGAAACTTTTGTTAACGCAGCATTATTTTTTTTGCAGTTGGCCATGTCTATGTGCAATTACTATCGCAAGATGATACAAAAAGATAATTATAACAATTACATCTGTCATAGAAGAAGAACATGGACTAGTCATTACCTATATCGTTATTCTCCTTTTTATAGAGATTGTGGAAAGAGAGAGATATAAACTATATTTTTACCCGTAACTTGGTTCACAGTGCGGCAAAAATAAGTCTCATTGTCAAAATATTAGTCAACAATATTATAAATGAAATCAATATATAATACGGCTGTCATTATATAATACGGCTAAGTCAACAATATTATAAATGAAATCATTATATAATACGGCTAAGTCAACAATATTATAAATGAAATCATTATATAATACGGCTAAGTCAACAATATTATAAACGAAATCATTATATAATACGGCTAAGAAATAGATTAAATTTATTACCATGCCTACGTAATTGTGGTAATGTCAACAACATATTATCAAATTAAATAAATTACTTTCTACAATGACATATATATATATGTTCAACCTTTAAATATTTAACCTTTAGATATTCTACTTTAAGAAGTTGATAACAATTTCATGCCATTTAGATTCATATCTCTATATCAGCACTTAAATCATGGATGACAAAAAGTAGATATGCTCCTATCTCATTAAGGTTTAACATTTAGATAACAATAAGCCATAAAAGATATTATTAAGGATTAGCTACGCCGATATGTACTGCTAGTTAGATTTTGTAATATATTTTGGTAGTCTGTTTCAGTAACATTTAATTAAAATCTTAATAATTTCCCAATTACTGCAGTAAGGACATAAACAAATATTTTCACATTTTAATTTTTTTTTTCATTTTTAAGATTCTATGGCCGAATGCCAAAAAAAGGGAACAATTATAATACACGTGACATAGCACAACGTCAGAACTTCTTTCGTATATCACAGTATCATAAATCGTTCAGTTTAAGATTCACTGTGACAAAATTATATACGGAATACATATAAAATTTTAAAAAAATTTATTTCTTTTGAAGTCAAGGTTTAAGTAGGCCGTGCATCGAAAGCAAGGGTGAAGTCTTTTTTTTTCAAAATACAACCGGGTAGACTACTATCCAAGAGGTCGTTTAAATGCAATTGGAGTCATGTAAATATTTTCTGATATGATATAAACTTTATAAGATACTAGTCTTCAAACTATTTCAAGGAGAAAGGGAAATTTTCATATCAAAAATATATGTTACCTTCTTTTATGTTCTCTCCCAGGGGCTTTCCACGACCAGATACATTGGTTTTCCTGTGAAATTCAAAATAGGAATGCATTAAATAGAATTGACGCAAATGTACGTACGAATCGACCAATATAAACTCCGCAGCATTATTTTAATGGTCCCAACACACTTAGCAACATGATCCTTGAATCCGCACAACGGTCAATATTTGTTCAAGCCGCAAAATATTTGCGATACTGGCATTTTGGAATAATTTCTCTTAAGTAAATTGTGCTGGGACCGGGAGTAGGTAAGATACATGTGTGTTTTTGGTAATGACGTACAGCATGCGCGTGTTCACGAATTTGAATTTATTTTAACATTAATTTGTAGATATCTCTAATACATGAATGTAAATCCCATGATGTGAAGCCTTTAAAATCGACTATCTTAGTAAAAAATTCCGGTACGCACATATGTTTACAGAATTATTCTCATTTTCGAGTATATATGTAAATGTTAAATAATAAAATTGTTAAAATGAGATTTTGTTAATAAATATTCTTAAGCCGTATAAATAATCTATCGTAAATGCCCACAATTTAGTTTATTTTAATTTATATAATATATTTAGTTTCATTGAGGACAACAATGACCAAGACAAACTTTAACGTGGAAAAAATTAACACCGACAAATCGCATTTTTCGGTACAGTGACACTATGTCAGTATCACGCAAAATCATTGCAGAATACTATCACATGATACAAAAACAAGAAAAAATTATATATATATATATATACATAAATCTTCGGAATTTTGGAAAAATTTGGGGGCAAAGTTTCGATATTTCCATACTTTATTGAGAAGTTTGGAGATATTTCGAAGAAAATGGGCGACAGACGGTTTTTTTTTCTATCTCTGTGTTAAATTTTGTCTGTCTCTTTATCCGCCGGGTCTGTGTTGGAATGGACCAAACTCAAAAACTAGTGAGGTTATTGATATTTTACATATGTTAATTGACATTTTTACACTTTTGAAAAAGGATAGTAACACTGAGAAAAATTTAGTTTCTGCTTCATTACGATATCTCAAATAGTTCCGAAGTTATGGCGATGATAAGGTTACGTAGAAAAATTAAATAAAATCTACACTATGCGGATAATTGGCAGTGCAATATAGTGCCTTAGCGGGCTGTAGGAATATAGGGGAGTGTGGGAGCTAGTTTGCCTACTAATATTCTGTAATTGACGGGGGACTAGCGTAAGTCAGTTTGTGCGGGATTTAAACTAAACACTGTATTAATTATTAGTATTTCAATTAAAGTTCGTTGAAACCAAAATAATTATTTGTATAATATAAGAGTGTAAAATAAACGCATTACAACACTGCAATTAAATTTCAAAATATTATGCGGTTGAAGTTGTAAGTATCGCCAGCATAAAATAAACGTAAACCTAAATTTACGCATGTAATAAAATTGTAAAAGAGTAAATTCTACGCATCGAAAATGTTTTAAAAAGAGTAATTGGTTTAGCGTATAGAATGATAATAGAAGCCGGAAAAGCTTTTTTTTAGAATTTTCGTCTATATGTATTTTACTTTGTGCGTCAATCATGCAAAATCTAATGGAATTGATGAAATTTGGTATTGTAATTGTTTATAATGAAGTGTAATATCTAACAGAAAAAAATTCTTATTTCTAATTTTACGCGAGTGAAACCGTGGGAACAGCTAGTGTTTGAATAAAAAGAGAATAACGGACAGAAGAATCGCCAGAATAAATAAAATTAGTGGAGAATATAACTATATTATCAGTAATCTGTGAACTACCCAAATTGTTTATATGTGAATCAGACGATCAAATAAGTTGAAATGAGGCGATGTCTCATTATGCACCCTCCATCATGCATTACTCTCCAAGCATGTAATTAAGAAATAATTAAGAAATTTTTGTTAGTAAGGAGTTAAAAAGTGTTTGTTTAAGGTATTAAGAAGTACAATATGCATTAGTGTATAAATTAACACACATATCAAACAAATCTGTTAAGTAGGACTAGAACTTGCACTACCAGGGTTCTACATACACTTAATTACATATAAAACTTTAAAATTTAGGGGTACATTTTTCTATTAAACTATTTTGAAATATTAATATTATTTTTAATAACAATAGAGCTCTTTTTATCGCCTTGTGCTATGGAACTTTAAAACCGATATAAATGTAGCACATATAATAAATATAGCACCAATCTCTTCTAATTGCCATATTATATGAAAAATGATAATTTTATTAATTTTTTTCAAATATTGCCTTGTTAATATTGAAGTTACGTTGACCTTATTACCTGAAAATTTATATATATATATATATATATATATATATATATATATATATATATATATATATATATATATATAATTCGATTCGATTCATTGATCTTCAGTATATATTGTAACTGTATTTATGGTAGTATTCATAGAGTTACAAAAGCATGCGTTTCATTGACTATTGTCATAAATTTTTCTTTAAATATTAGCCAATAGAGTTTTGTAGAGATACATCGTTTCATTGTCGAATGATACAAATGATTAAAATGTTTACTCTCAATGCAGTGTGTATTGCAGCTATAACTATTTGTATTGTATAACTTTAAAGGATAGTGCAAATAAGTAAATACGGTATCGTACTATAAAAATAAAAATAATTAAGATATGGAACCCTCATAGTCGGAGCCTGAGAAAATTTGGTCCGTTTTCACATTTTATTTTGTTTGAAATTACTGAAAATGGTAAAGTTAAAGATATATTTAAAAAAAAAGGTGTACCATTTTTGTAATTTTTTTGCAATAAATTAATGAGACCAAAAATTGTAATCCCGTTTATGTGTATTATCAAATAGAAGTTACAAATTTGACGTAAAAAAAACTTAAATATGTACGTAAACAATAAATTGAAAAGTTGGTTTTGCAAATATTAATATATTCTAATAATAAGTGAGGCAAACAAAATTGTTTTCCATATTAGGGAGAAAATTTTTAATTAATTTGCAAGTTCACTTTATATGAGGACTTACGTTACATGCTACGTAATATTTTTTATTGCTTAAATCTTACAAAAGTTGCTCTAATATTTTATCCATCTTTCAATCTTAACAAATGAAAAACGATATTAATACTGACATCAATATTTTTTTATTCCGACCAGTTAAGTGTAATTACAAATAAATTTATGTTGAGTGTATTAAAGATGAATTAGAATATTATATAATTTATACTCTTGACTAAAATTTTGAGACTTATGAAAATTGTAAAAATAATGATTAATCTACAATTTATGTTCGGAATCAATAAATGACAAAAGTTAAAAGTTTCAAAATTTTATTCAATTAACTTGTAATTTTGTTAACAATATCAGTATGGGTAATAATACTATTCACACAAGTTCCGAGCTCTATTTAATTGTTGATATATATTAATTTCCGGTATTATTATGTAACCTTGTATACTTGTTCATTTTTTTCATTACATAATAATGAATTCTCAATGAATCTGATTTTTAACCGATGTTTTTATTGTTATATATACAAATACTTATTTTTAAGGAGAAGTTTAATATTTTTATTTTACTAATTCATATAATCAATTATAAATCTTTGCCAAAACCATTTGTGACGATGATGTTTGCGGTTATAACTGTGCGATATAAAGAAATTACTAATTCGTGAGAATATTCAAAACAAATAGAACTTATTTTCATTCGTCGTTACTATAATAAATCTCCAAATTAGCATTTTAAAGTATCGCAAACAACTTTTCGCAAACTTATATAATACCTAAATGATCAATATCTTACTAAAGGTCGGTATGGGAATCGTGATTTTAATAACAAAGGAGGTGATACTACAATATCCCAATATAAACACTGACCACCCGTGGCTAGGGCGTACCTCAAAAAAATCTACAACAAATATTAATCCACCATCATAATCAGACGTCTGTATTTTTGGCACAAGTTCGTGCTCTAATATACTGTATTATTTACCAACCTCAAATTTTGTAGTTTTATATTCAGTGCAAGAACAAAAACCTAACAAATTATTTTAATCATCAATCCATCCCAATTAGAGTTCGTGAGACAAATCTGTATACTAGATCAAAACACAGTAAAGATTAAGTAAAATATTGCATTTTCATAAATATTATGTGTTAGCAAACGACGCTAATGGGTCTAATGACCGCCGGCGCGGTCATGTCAAAAGAGGCAAAATGACATTTAGTCGTTATCATTGACGTAGCAACGGTTTTCGAACATGCAAATGTAGGCAATTATTTGTCTTAATATTGTCTGTAAAATGTTTAGATCATTTTCCTGATAATAGCTTTTATGTATATTAATAAGGTCTATTCTTATAATGGCTTATAAAATATTCTCATTTAGCCTACAGAAATTGGTCATAATATAGGTACTTTACAAATTAATGCTTTGTGCTATAGAAGGGATAAGTAGATATAAAAAAGTATATCATAAAATCAGTAAATTATATTCTAGTTTCATTTATAAATTGTATGCCTCAGTTATTATTAGCAGATTTTAATATTTCCACAATAAACTTAATCGCATAATTTATTGTTTACGTACATCGATTTTACGTTTTTTACGTCATATTTGTAACTTTTATTTGATAATACACATAAATGGGATTGATATGAAAAGGCAAATAATATTGTATTAATATTGTCTGTAAAATGTTTAGATCATTTTACTGATAATAGCTTTTATGTAGATTGTAGCAACATTACCGTTTAGGCTATACTATTGGTTTACAGCATATGGTTAAGTAAGTGTTATAGGTATAAGAGAACAATTAATTTTTAAAATACTGTTGCTTACTTTTATTTTAAAATTTTTTTACAAAATAAAACTGTACCAGAAAAAAATAATTCTATGCTTCTATACATGACCGAATGTTATAATCATATATGCTCACAATATTTTTATAATCTTATGTACTTAACGGAAAAAGCGATTCATCAAAACATGTTTAAAAAAATTTGTTTTAAAAATATAATAAGAAAATGAAAAGTTTGAGGTAAAAATATATCTTCAAAAAATTTAAAGGACAATTTATACTGGTGGGACTACCTTTATTAACTATAATTACATGCTGTTATGTATAATCCTAATTAATAAATGCTAATTAATTTTTATTAATAGTTTGTTACATATGATTTCTTACTAAATTTTGTACATTAATGGAATGTGTTATAAACTAGTATATCAAATTATGTTTAAGTCTAAAACATACATAAAGAAAAAAAAATTATACAAAAGAAATTGTGTAAAATATAGAAGAAAAAAAATGAAATAGGTAATGTTAAAGAGCCACTAATGTTTTTAGCGGAAAACGTCTTATAATAAAATTGTAAAGTCAAATTTTAATAGTATTTTCACGGATCACTGGAAACTATATTCTCTCAAATAAAAAATTATTTTCCAAAATGATTAATAAGTTCCCGTTATCTGAGGTAACGTGCCCAAAAAATACAATCGAATTGAAAACTTTCTCCTTTAATTGAAAATAAATATTGGTGTATTTGACCATACTAACACTAGTAATAATTTGAATACGTGAACTTTCGGCTGATGTTGCGGCGTCTACTCGAATGGTGTTCACTCCAACATGGCCACATTCCCCAAATTAATTATGTGGTATATAATACGGACTTTTTGAATTCCTCATTCATTTTTTTTTCTTATGAATATTAACAATAGGTATAAAGTAACAAAGGCATAACGAAACAAGAGGGTAATCTTGTTTTGAAGGTGAATTAAAATTTAAGAAAAAGTTAACCAAACAATTTTTCATTTTCTTATTTTTACCCTTACTGTTGTACATTGCTTGCCAGGCTATATTAAACAACATCTCATATAGTTTAGGAATGCATCCACGTTTCACAGCCTGTGTGTTCGTCTTCCTAAACTATACTCATTTTACTACTTGACTAATCAGTAATTGTTCACGCAAAGTTCGTAACTATCTTGCGGTGGTTGACATGCTGTTCTCAAGATTAATATCACATAACATCCTATAATACTTGCTCTTTTACACAGTGCGTGTCAATTTGGACATACTTTATAGCTTTAAAGTTATTAGAATTATTTCGTTTAAATAAAACCTACATAAAACTTCGTAAAGTTTTTCCCAACTGTTGGACCCGTGATACAACATGTTTTCTATGAAAATTCAGGGCAGTTCTAAATAGCGTCCCTGATGTTATCTTTGAATAAATAGCTTCTCCATAAATTTATCAATTTCTGGTAATCTTTATATTTTTACTATACGATTGTAATCAACTTTATTCGTACGGAATTTGAGAAGAAGAACTTGCATGAGATATAGAAAAACATAAGCATATGGGTAATGCACACTAAATAAAATAGATTTTGTCGCAACGATGATCTTTTCTATAAGAAATCCTAAATCTTATTCTTGATCTAATACTGAAAAGCTAAACTTAATTACTCGAAAAAGGTTAATTACATTCGTATTCGATAGTAGTTAACTGTCAGTATAAACTATAACAAAACTCTCATGAACAATGATTCGCGCTAGTTGCGACAAAATTTCATTTGCGAACAAAATTTCAGCTGCGAATATATGTACATTTTGCGAGTGTTCATGCAAATTTATGACATGGAGCCAAAATCACGATAAAGGTCGACCAAGTGAGGAATAGCGTTTTAGTAAATTGGCTGTATTAGCGGGCGGCTCTAAATATAGGGGCGGTCGCCGGTGACACACAAAGGCATTTGACCGGATAGCCAGACTGGTCGCTGATGGACGTCGGAACCAGTGATTTGTGCGCCCGTTGATGGCGAGTTATTATAATTGTGATATATTTCGCTTTAAAACTTAAAGTATTTATATGCTTTGAATATATGGATATATATTTTTGGTCGGTATATTAAATTTATGTCAACCGTTTTGCTTTTATGTTACTTTATGAAAGCATGAGAATTGCACTATAATAAAGTTATTTAAAAGTCGTACATTAATGTTTAATGTTAAATTAAATTATTAAAAATTGTTAAATTAAATTGTTAAATTAATGTTAAATTAAATTATTAAAAAAATTAAATTATTAAAATTAGCGTGAAGAAGTTGATGCGTGGCTTCTGAATACACTAACAAATGAGAAAATAATTTCATAAACCAATAACTTGCATGGGGTTTTTCAGTTATATTACCATAGTATCCACAAACCTTTTAAAGAGATTCCTTTCCAGACTAACTTACATAAATCATTTTTAGAGATTCCAAGTATTAGATAGCTACTTTAATTATAAGTCATTGAATAAAGTCACAGAAACCAGGTCTAGATTAATCATAATTGTATTTTCTGGGTTATATACTAAAAGGTATTACAAATGGTTTCAAACTATTTTGAAACGAATCAATGTGTTGACTCTTGTTAATTATTTCATACGACTCGCTCACATTTTACGCAATTCAATTAATACGAATCAATATATCTACTTATTTCTATACCACAAAAGAAATACTTTCAAAGAATTGGATCATGAAGACTTTTTGGAATTTAAGGATATTATGATATTATCAGAATTTATATTACTCTCTATTATTAGGTAGCCAGGATTCTACTTATTCACAAATAGCTGAAACACTGTCTTTATGCTAGTCCTGTGTTATTTATTTCGTAATTTTTTTTCATAAAATTTGTTTTTTTGGTTTTTAATTGTTTTGTTAGTTATATATAAATGGTCATTAAAGAAAAAATATCTATGAGGAAACTTTTAAAATTTTAAGTCACTTGAATAATTTTCCCTATCCAAAGTATTTAATGGTAACCCTATTGTTTAGAAAGGTTGAATTTATTTCGTAATTTTTTTTTCATAAAATTTATTTTTTTGTTTTTTAATTCTTTTGTTAATTATGTATAAATGGTCATTAAAGAAAAAATATATATGAAAAAACAATTACTGTTAAACTTTTAAAATTTTAAGTTACTTAAATAATTTTCCCTATCCAAAGTGTTTAAATGGTAACCCTATTGTTTAGAAAGGTTGAATGTTCGTTCGACATCCGTTTGTCCGTCCGATATTTATCTATCCGTTAGGGGATTCCAGCTTATAAACGAAACTAACTTGAGATTCACACATGATACATTGTTCGTTAAACGTCGTTTTAAAACGCTTTACTATTATACTGTGTGGCCTTTTTCATGGTGACAAGGCAGCGGAGGTGCATAGGCTGAAATTTGTTCTCTGTGTAGTGATAATATGTAGAATATCGTTGGAAATAATTCTTTGAGTAGAGGACAAACATGTTTTAAATTTTTTTCAGTGTAAAATAACGATCAAACTCATTTTTAATTTATTTCATACCAAGTATATCTCAAAAACGCCGTTATTTTGGAAGCTGTAGTTAAACTATAATTTTTCTAACACCTCTATTTAAAATATAAATTTAAAAAATGTAAATATATAACTATTTAAAACGCTTTTTATATAACTATTTGCTTTTTATATAACTGTTTAAAGAGATAATATCTAGAGTATCGTTGGAAATAATTTTTTAAGTAGAGGACAAACATGTTTTAAATTTTTTTCAGTGTAAAATAACGATCAAACTCATTTTTAATTCATTTCATACCAAGTATATCTCAAAAACGCCGTTATTTTGGAAGCTGTAGTTAAACTATAATTTTTCTGACACCCGTATTTAGAATATAAATGAAAAAATTTGAAATATATAACGGAAAAAAAATCACTTTTGTTACTGTGAAAGATGTACTAGGTAGTATCTTTCTATGACGGAAAATAATATTTAAGTATTTGTTTAAAATATTTAATAGAGATGTTTTATAACTTTAAATATTCATAAATATGCAAGGGAAAGAATAAGGGCCACTTCTAATGATATTTAACAAGTTTATTTATTGTCAATATAAAAAGGAAGGATCTTACAGATGACATCAGCTTTTATAACTCATAATACAATTCAAAGATTATATTTTTAGTATCCGAATATTTGGAATTCTCAAGGAATTTTAATACAAGTTACACAATGATCCTATAATAAATTCTTCTTCATGTCCTCTTAGCTATAATATATATAAAAAAAGCTGACCTCTGGAGTTAGCAACATCTGAGAAGCTTATGCCCTATAGTAGATACCTAATTAAGCGACAAGAATTAAAAAATAAGAACAGTTAATACCTTATGAGTACTTCGATATTTTTTTATGTTAAGTATTTTATATTAGGGATATTCTCTTCGAAGATATTTTTTATCTCGTATTTATTTCGGCAACACGACGCTAAGCAAGTAAGCTTCTTTGATACGGGATAATTCCACCGTAAATATGTAACCTTTGTGTACTATTTTTTACTTTATTTTTATTTCTTATGGTAATGTGTTTCTATGGGCACCGCGAATGGTGGCTTAAAAAGTAGTTATTTTGATTTAATACATTTTATTTTGGTATTGGCATTACAGCAGACGTCACCAGTATGACAATTAACTGTGAATTATAAGTTTGAGTAGTATAACAATTAGCGTCTTAATTACGAGTTTGCGGTTTTTCTAAAAAGGTCTTTAGCTCGATTTATTTTATAAACACATTTACAGAAATACTTTACAAATATGCTTTAATTTGCTTTTTAATATTACCTTAATTTTTTCGAACTATCACCCTCTTAATGGGTTAGGGGTTAGCCTCTTCCCTGTGATTTGTTGATGAGGAGCATATAGTTAATATGGCGATTTGGAGGGAAATAGGCAGAAAACTGTAGGGTTCTTTAAAATATATACACGCATAGATATACACTAAGTTGTATATAAAAATATTTAAAGTTAATAAACTATCGTTACTATGCTATCAGTACGTTCTTGCTTTAACAGGTGATTTTTTGTTTAATTTGAAAACACAATTTTATGCAAAATATATTTTTGGTAAAATCATTATAAATCGATATATATATATATATATATATATATATATATATATATATATATATATATGTATGTATACGTGTGTGTGTGTGTTTTGATGCGACAAAAATACTTTACTTGATATAAAAGGTTTACTTTGAGTATATCTACTATAAGTTTCAATATATATAATGTAAAATATATAATAAGTGTTGTTTAGTAACATGCAATATACGCCTTTTAGTGTCAAAGGTGAAGAAGTGGCGGTTGGTTTATAATTATATTGTTATTTCTTTACTTACTTGTCATTCCTTTCTTTCTATCACAGAAACGACGCTGGAAAATCCAGCAAAAACTAAGAACAGATAATCGGGCTAGGTTTTTATCCACTCTTGACACCTTTTATAATATAATGTTAATAAAGATCGATAATTTAAGAAGTTATGGAACGAAAGAGGTATATGCTGATTGTTTTAAATAAATTATTTGACATTGAGCGAGTCGTCATGCAAAAGAATGAATGAGAAAATTAGCAATTAGAGTATATATTAGCAATTAGATAATATATTAGCAATTAAATATAAAATCAATAAATTATTTACTAATTAATATATTTTTTAAACATTTCTGCTCTGTAGTTTCTTTTTCTTATAAAAGTTGCTATGAAAATTATTTTACTGAATCGATTTAATTATTGCCTCCAAATAAATTCAAACTTGTCAATGTTTTAATTATTTTTAAATTCATTGGAAGCTGAAAGAATATTTTTAGAATATTTTTCACGAATCAAAATTTGATAGAGGTTTTTATCAATTTATCTTAAAGATGAGTATAGCTAATATTACGCTAACTATATCAACAATAACTAAATCAAAATAATATAATCAATAAAGCCAAACACATGAATTTCTTCGTATATTTTCTAGAATTTCTTTACATACGATCGATCCGATCTATAATTTCTAATGCTTATTCCATAATGTTAAAATAAATGATCGAATTTTGGAAATCCAGTAAATCATTCAATTCTTACTTCTAATG
The DNA here is from genome assembly GCA_039881145.1 of Druceiella hillmani. Classification (NCBI taxonomy): domain Eukaryota; kingdom Metazoa; phylum Arthropoda; class Insecta; order Lepidoptera; family Hepialidae; genus Druceiella; species Druceiella hillmani. The sequence goes on along the minus strand of JAYKKI010000048.1, from coordinate 3,100,701 downwards.
TAAATTAAGTTGGCAAGTTCTATTATTATCAACTATTAATTAAATTCTACAAATTTTTTACCATGGTTTCGTTTGCGTTTTATTAAAATAACTTAATTTTTTTTTTTAAAACTTGGCAACATATTCACTAACCAATACTGAAATTTATTTACATAAGGATTCATAAGTTTTCAAAATAAATTTTATGAATATGGTATTCAGCATTAATATTTTTATTTATCATTAAAACGCTAGTTGTGTTAACTTTTCCTGTAGTTTTGGCAACGCATCCAGTTTTTCGTGGGTGTATATAATTTCTTTACATCGTTTATGTTCTTCTTCTGTAACTGATAGTGATATTACGTTTACTCAATTTTAATCAAAGATGTATATTAGCTATATACGGAGTTTCACTGAATTCCATTTGGCTGTTTAATCGCGAAAGAAAGCAAATAAAAAAAAAAACAGAAAAATTGTCACTTTTATTAAATTAGTAGAGATTAAACTATCGTACATTAGTGTATTAGTAGCGAAAAGAATGTACAATTTAGCCTAAGAACAATTTGATCGTTTGAATATGGATTCCATTGTCACTCAGAATAATATTAGGTTTTATTTTTTATTCAATTTATAAGCCATGTTGTAATCTAAAAATTATTTGGTTATCTACACGGCTTCAAAGTTACTTTCAATGTGACGTCACGGTCATCGGTACTAACTCAGTATGTTTACCATTTTCAAGTGTAACATGTTAAGTTTGTTATTCTTGTTACATATAAATACCACGTTCCAACGTTTAAGTTGATTTCAAAGGTTCAAACAGATGATAAATGCCTAATAGCCTCAGTAAACGGGCTGATATATTTATAAAATATTTCATTGCACGCAAGCAAAGTTTCACTCATGAATTATTTTCGCACTACATCACAGGGTTGACTTATGATTCTGTTTATAATAAACGGGATTTTATCGTCTCGTTTCCAAGCTCGCGCCGGTAAGTTATTTCAACGTATCCCTTCTTAGTTTGCGCCCAATAAAAAATGTTTGAAACAATTTTAACGAGTCAGTTTATGAGTTTGTTCTTTTATTGATATTTATGAATAAGATTTTGTTTGTGATCTTAGTTTTTTTATCGCTCAGTGTGTAGGTGGGCGGGTTCTTTTTTTATAACCTTGGCCTACTGCTTGGGCTTCGAATAACAATTACATACCGTTATTCGAATTATTTATTATCTAGAAGTACTAATACTTAGTGCTGGGCTAATATTTAATGGAAACTGTGGAAATATATATAGCGTCTATTGAAATCATGGCGAATGATTAACTGCGAAATTCCAATTGGATCACGTAGCGGTTTCATTTTAGTGCTTCGTCTTAGAATATAATTATTATTAAAACATATCTAATTTTGGCACAGAAATAAGATTATTTGTCACGATATTATTTTGATTGGATTGAGAAATTTGCGTGAGAGTCGTTGTAATTTTTTGTATCTAAAGTTAATTTATTTTCTATATAAAAATCTTTTATTTTATCTTCTGTATTATCATTTTTCATTAAAATATTAAAAATACTGAATTGCTTAAATGCTTCTTACTGGATAAACAAAAATATGAAATGCAAGGTTTACCATAAATAAAATTACACATATTAATAAAATATTATTAAAGAAATATAAAAGCATAATTTACGGTAAAATTACGTAAATTTATGATTCCACAAGATGATTGAATAATTTAAAATTAAATTTGTAATGAATAATATTGTATAATTAAAAAAAAACTATTAAGTGACTTAAACAATTTGCCGAATTACCTCAATATTGTTATGTACATAAATAATAGAGAAAACTACAATTTTATAAAACTTAATCTTTAGCAGCTCGGAATAGCTGCGTTTCTCAATTAAAGTAGCATTCAAATAAGTTTAAGGTGACCTTTTTCATGACGAGGTGGATAAATAATTAAAATGAATATTTTTTTAGTTTTTAAGGTTTATAATTTCTAGAAATAAAATAAAATGTTCATATACACGAAACATCAGCAGAGAAAACAACTGATATCCAGAGCCTAAAAACATTATTTACTTCAATTCTACCATCTTCACTACATAAAAATGCGAAAAAAGAAATAAAAAAACGTTATGCTATCATTAAATTTGAAGTAAAAAGTATGGTGAAATTTGGAAAGACAGTGGAATAATGAAAGTCCTCTAAACATTCCTTTACGGAACGGAAATCTGGGAGTAAAATTCTGCCCGAAGATAGGTGTACTAAATAAACAGTTCTGGAGATGTCTTTTAAAGATACCCTGAACGTATTCTTCTTTTTGTTTTTTCTTTAGTCATTTTCGATCAGGTAGATTTCCTTCAGTTTATGCAGTCTCTCTCGGTCTTTGTTACTTTCTCCCCATTTCACTCAAGCTGTTTTTTTTATGTCATACCAACGAATTTGTGGTCTTACTTGTGGCCGTTTTTCTTCCTATGGTTTCCATTCCAGTATTGCCCTGCACCGTGAGCTTGGTTTGAGATTAACGTGGACAGTCCACTCAGATTTTAATTTCGCTACCCATTTCGTGACGTAGCTAACCCTGCTGTGCTCTCTTAGCTAGTCATTTCTTTTAGTGTATCTCAGTTTAACTACTAGGCTACTAGTTTCGTTTTGATTGCTCTTTGAGCCACTTGAAGTTTGTGGAGGATCTCCCTTGTGATCACCCACATTTTTCTTTTATGATCCTGGACAGCCATTTCACATAAATATGTCCATGTTGAAAGGGCCGGAAATCAAAGAAAGTCTTTTATCATAAATGTAGCTACGGATATCAAAATTCTTCGGCCACATTTTTAAAAACGGAAATTCATTGGAAATGGCTCCAGTGCAAAGCTGAGTGGAAGGTCAAAGATCCCAAAATCGTTAAGACAACTATAAAGTCGATAATAGGGGAAATGTACACACGATGTCATCAACCGCCTGAAATGGAGACGTATTGCAAAATAAGAAATACTCGACTAATATAAAGATTCCTCACTATCTGTAAGAATCACGACCATTCTGGTGAGAATGTTTTTTTAACATATGTTTATATTAACGCTCTCTTTTTTATTTTAATACTTAATTGAGGAAAATATAATTTTTATAATGACTTTAATATATTTATCTTTTTGAAATAAGAATAATGTTGAAACAACAATATTATAAAACAATAACTAATCATGATTAATTTAATTACTTGCTTAGACGAAACAAATTGACGAAAAGAAGAAAAAAGTGAAAATTCTCAGCACCCAATCCTATTAGCAATTAGCCGGTCTTTATTTCAAACGAACGCCATAAAACCAAACCCGTGTCAGTAAGTCAGGCTTGTTTGATATTTTTCAATGAATTAAATAAGAGGCTTCCAGGAAATTGAGTTTCGCCCGAGTTAACCTAAAATAGGCAAAAGTCTTCGCAAAATTAATTTATTTCTGCAATATAACCTTTAAAATAATTTTTACGAAAACCTTTATGGGCAAAAGGTATTAATTAAAGCCTAATTTGAATAGTCTTGCATAATACAACGTTTAATACCTCTCCATCGTTGGCCATTTTGATACAAAAACTTAAATGATTAATCTCTACATTATTTATTAATACACAGTACACAGATACAGCTTAAGCGGGCCTACAAACAATATCGCAGTCATACCTACTGTATATTCATAGCGAGGACGAGCGCGCATTGGCGACTTTTTAATCTCACAACAAAGTGCCTTTGTTTAGAGTTCGGTTATGATATTTTTATTTTTGAAAGATTGATGTCAGATATATCAATACTGATGATTCTAAAATGCAGATTATAGTATTATTCATTTATTTACATGAAAAAAAATTTTAATCTTCGTTCAAATGAAAGTGGTGTACTATATGTATACCACTTTCATTTATATGGTATACTATATATATACCTATGTTTACCACTTAGGGATATGGTATACTGTATGTATACCACTTAGGGATTATTGGCATAAATATGGGTTTTGTTTGAAGTAACATCTAAATGGTCTTCACACATACTTAATAATTTTATAGAAATATAAACTAATATGTTTTGTTATGTTTTTGTATAATTATTTATTTACAGCTTTTATTGTAGAGAATGGTCGTAGACATTTGGCGAATTTATTGTTGGGAGAGTACCGTCTTACTGCCGACTAGAACACCAATCTTCGATCCGGAATCGAAATCGAGTCCCGTGATACGTCGCGCCGTCAAAGGTTGTAAGCGGGACTTTCATTACCTAATTTCAAATTTCTAGATATAAAAATAAGAATAATGAACGCCTATCTTTACATGAAATCTCTGGATTGTATTTATCATTCATTATGCGCTTAGTATAGAAATAAGTATTTACTGTATACCAATAAATTAAAATCTGGATTATTTCATGTGTCCTGCAATTAAAAACCTCAACTTTGTGTACTAATATAATAATAACACGATTATATATAATATATAGCTGTAGATAATATGGAAAAAATCTAATGTACGCACCTCGAGATTAATTATTATAATCAATTAAACAATCATAATAACGAATAAAGTTTCCCTAAAAACCGTTCCATTTTAATTTTTGACACCATTATTTTAAAAATAAAATTTTGCTGATCGTGGTGTAAATCGAATTGTATTATTCATAGTCTTGAAGCTCTTTTATTACATTATGCTTTTTATTCCTCTTAGTTTTATTTTGTTGCATAATGATGCATAATATTAAAATTTAAAAGTTGTTATGAAATTGGTATGGCGTGCTGACTTTTATAGTTCCTGAGTACAAAATAAGATGATTGCAATGAATACAATTTTCGTATTTCGTCTTATTCTTGAGAAATACTATTCCAACTTTAAACTCTTAAATTTCACAAAGGGTGAAATATGTAAAGAATATAATGCTCGACACCGGGGACGGTACGGTACCATTAAAGCTTTAAGACGCGATAGATAATATGGAAAAAGTCTAATGTACGCACCTCGAAATTAATTATTATAATCAATTAAACAATCATAATAGTGAATAAAGTTTTCCTACAGATTTCATAGCCAAAAAAAATATATTTATATATGTATATATATATATATATATATATTTATATATATATATATATATATACATTATAATTGGTAATTGAAAGTTCTCTCCATATTTTTATACGAAAGTTGAAAAAAATATTGTAGAGAATATTTAAAATAAGATATATTATTCCATTGTCCCATATTTTAAAAATAACCTGAAAAATCCTTGCTAATCTAATTAACCAACAAAGTATAGGTTTGTATGTAAAATATTTTCCGTGTTTTTAGATCACACTTACTATTAAAGAAGTAAATATAATCTATTGAATCACTAATTCTTAATTAAAATTCGATTCGTGAAAAATATATTTAAATTCAATTCTTTTCTGTTAGATCGTAACAAAAGTGCAACTTAGTTTATTGTAAAAATAGTTTCTTGAGTCTTCTTTTTATTTGTCTATTTAAAATTTTATCCTTTCTAATTACTTGTTATATACATTGGATCGTGGAAAATATCGCTAAAATATTTTTGACAAACACGACTTTTACATGTATACAAGCGACGCTAGTGCGCGATGTTCCCAAGTCGGGCGTCTGATCAACGCCGTCCGACATCTGCTTCCATTCAAAACTTTATCGAGAAGCGAGCTCCAGCTCAGCGGGTGGCGCCACCGAGGCGAACTCTTCAAAAGGCTGTGATGCTTCGTCTTCTTCCCTGTGTATTGGTATAATTACATTAATTTTTAATTTTTGTTCCAAACATCTCCAGTTTCTTGAAGGTAGCGCCACTGACTCAAATATTGTTGATACCGTTAAATTGATTACGTTTCGGCGCTGGCACAGTAACCGTGTTCTTTTCGGCTGCTCCTTACCGGCGTTGAACTACGCAATTACTCTTATTCTTTCGTCTGAAATATTAACGTCTTATTTTATAAGTGATGTTCTAAAATTATATTTTTCATTTTCTTTGACGAGAGAAACTTCCGAGATAATAAATTGTATACGATATCATCAATATTCTGAAGTTTTCTTTAAAATTACTTCGTTTACTTTTTCATTATTTGTAGTAATATTCAACAGCAGGTCTTTATAAGGGTCGTAGAAATTATTCGGGATTACTGTAAATCAAGATGTGTGCAGACATGTTCATCGTCAAGAAGTATTGAAAATTAAATGAAACTACGGGATGTAGTCAACAAAACAAAACCTGTACCGCTCCACTAAAATAAACTCATTAACGTAAGCAGTGGGAAAACCCACACAAACCCGGCTTCGTAAGAGTTAATCTTTGCTAATAGCCCACCTGAAGATGTTGTAATACAACGAAACCTAGGTCGTGATAAAGAACTCAAAGAAACTAGAAATAATACTACATCACGTAGTTTCATTTAATTGTCAATAATGAATTTATACAAAATTAACGCCAAATGTATTCAATATTAAGATTGAAGTTACAGTTTGCTCCGCTGCCTATCAGTAATTTTAATTATATATGATAGCTGTCTTTTACTTTATGTAATTATCCTTGAAACAATCATTGAAAATATGTACCTTTCGATTAATAATTTGGCATTTATAATTAGTTTACGTCTTTTACTATTTTTGTGAAAGCCAGGTAGCAAAATTTATTTTCATTATATTTAGATTTATTGCGTAGTCATATTTTATTTGTATTTAATTTTATGGCAAGCCATAAAATGAAATTTTTGCCAGCATAAAACTTTCGTCCATCGTGATAATACATTATTATAATGAACCCATAGTCGATAGCTTCTCGTTGAAGAATTTATGTTTTATAAGGTACAAGGTAAGCTGAAAATGTTCTATTTTGTAAATTTATAAATGAGTTAGATCGTGTTAATGGAAGAATAGGTAATCTTATATTTGCCAAAGACCTTTTGACGTTGCTTCTGTATTAAACTATTTATATTTAATGGGGGTAAAAGTAAGTACTTGCATTTTTTATTTGTGTGTACGGTTTAGTATTGTTTGAAAGGGATAATTACGAGAAACTCACTTTTTTAAAATTTAAATACCCCTTAGAAATATATACCAAATTATACAAAAACCATATTCCTCCTTATTTCCTAAACTACTGAATTAAAAATCATGAAAAAAACAAATTAGAATCTGACTGTAAGATGACTATAGGATTACAATAATAAAATATATATTATCCTAGAACCTATAGTTTTGAAAAATTCATTATAATTTCATATCTGTGAAATATTTGATAGGCAATATATTTATAGGGTGAAAAATAACATTACTTCTAAGTAGTTTAATGGAAATTATATACACACACACACACACACACACACACACACACACATGTATATATATATATATATATATATATATATATATATATATATATATCTGTCAAAGCACAGTTTAAAACAGGTATAAATCACTCCAGTTTCTACTGTGATAAAATTATTCATCAAGAGTGATATAAAAAAGTAAAATGTTACGTTACGCTTGAAAGTAACAGAAAAAAAATCGGTTTTAAGGAATATTTCTATCGAAAACTGCTTACGTAACTTTTTTCTATTTTATTTTTTAGGATTCCATACCCCAAAGGGAAGAACTCTTATAAGATAAAACGTGGACGATAACTCGTATAAACGTGAACGCGCACTCGAAGACCGCTACATTACTACATATATTTAAACTTATTTTACTCGTACTAATAATTATTCTTAATGTATTACACAAAAATATCAAAATAAATACTCCATATAAAAATATTATTTAAATATACTTATGTGTAACAAATATTAAGTGTGAGTATAATGACATTGTATTTTGAAAATATTAGTTACTCGCTAAAGGAATATTGTTATTATTTCTTCCCCCAATTTTTTTCTTTTTAATGAGATGTACCAATCGTTACAACCTACTAAAGTAAAAGTAAAATTAAATGAATTCCCAGTGATATGACATATTCTATGGTTTGTATATTTTTTGTAATATTAGTAAAATAAAAAAAAATGTCAAATGTATTTCTCTCAGCAACGTGTGCTAAAAATAAATGCTTTCACGTCGTAGTTTTCAAACAGTTTTCAACATTTATAATTGAAAGTTTTCAATAATAAAAACTTAATATATTGTTTTTTCTTTAATTTGATTAATATGAATGATGATGGTTAGTGAAATTAGCAAACTCGATTTAATACGTTAAAATGGCAATGGTTAAGTGCGCTCGCACTTCTTTCGTTTTTTTTGTTTTTTTTTTTAATTTTCATAACATGTTGCTTTATTACTTTAATTTTAAAGAAATTTGGAATAATGATTCAAGAATACGAGGAGAAATAATTATTCAGCACTTTTTACAAGTTGTCATTAAAACACATCTAATAGAAATGAAAATGTAGAGAATTAAGTACTCAGCACTTTTTATGGATAATTATGACAATCACATTTAACAGAAATACATTTGGCATTTTTTTTTATTTTACTAATATTATAGAAAAATATACAAACTATAGAATATGTCGAGGGAGTAGGGAATCTATTTAATTTTAAAGTTTACTTTTTCTTTTAGTACTTTAATACATATGTTTATCTAAGAAAGTCATCATTGCTATGATAAGCCAAGTGAAGGGTTCATATATATATATATATATATATATATATATATATATATATATATATATATATATATATATATATATATACATATACATATATATATATATATATATATATATATATATATATATATATACATATACATGGTTACAAAGTATATTTTAATTTTCGTATATCTTAATAGTTGACACTTAAAAAATGTTTTGTGGATTTAATCGAATTTTAGTTTTTTTTTTATTTATAGATATTTAGTAAAAAGCTGAGTTACAATAATTTTAAAACAATATTTTTTCACAATTTTATTTAGGATAATTTCAGAAATATTGCTGAAAATATCAATAATAACACATGTCTCGATTGATCCCATTATGCTATAAGACCGAAACTATTAAAGTTAAACTATTGAAAAAAAAACAGCGTCACTAAATGTTTATCTAAAATTTATGGGAAAACTATGGATAGTATTCTAAATCTTAAATTTTTTGAGAAATTCGCAATATTTTATGCCTACTGGAGATATACTAGGCAATATAAAAATTATATCATTATTTATGTAATATTTTAATAGAAATACAATGTACTTTTAAATGTTTATGTGTACCTAAAAGTGAACGGGACCATTTCAGTGTGTATTCTAGTTGTATTTAATAGGTTTTTATTGACATATTTTGTTTAAGTTTTTTCAAGTTTTAAAAAGACATAAGTTGAGTTAAAAAAATTAAATCGCATTGTGTAAACTTAACGTCCCAATGCAACGAGAGTATTTATTTTAGATATTGTCTTTAAATATTGTATTTATTCAAAATGAATTGAAATGCGTGCCATTATTGTTGTCATAAGTTCTACGTTAAAAGTTTCCGTACGTACGTGAATGGTCCGACCTGACTGCTTTCGCTCGATTATCCTCCCATCTTTTTATCTGTCATCGCCCTCTGATTTGTAAATTATAAAAAGCCAATGAAAGAACTGAATTTTAAATTCAGGAAACATTTTTTTGGGTATTGATTGTCACAAAGCATAAGTTCACACAAGTTTAATTTTTCTTTCTTTTCATTATGAAAACAATCGTTTTGATTTTTTTCTAATAGTACTAGGTAATTTATTTTCCTGCAGATGAATAGTAAATTATTTTGTAAATAGTCTAATGTAAAAGCTTGTATACTTAAAACTTCGTAAAGTAAGTTTTATTTATACTACATGTTATATATATATATATATATATATATATATATATATATATATATATATACCTTGTTTTTTCAATATTAAGATTTTAAAACATGCAAGTAAACATTAATATTAAAATACAAATAATTAAATTTACTGTGGAATTTCGGTACATGATGGATTAAAGAAAAATTCTATAATTTAATAAAACATTCAATATATCGAGGATATGCATTCCGAAGAGGAAAAGCGATTGAAAGTACATGTGAATATTATGGCATTTATAGGTAGTTATTTTCGTAGTATATGTGGAAAGTACGACGAGATAGGCAGAATATTTCATATCATCATTGTGATGATATTTTCCACATTTTTGCGATATAAAGGAAAAGATCAGAGAACATTCTACGATTATACCCGTGTCTGTAGCAGGCTTAGAACTTTTAATTGAATAAAGTCAGCTAATGAATACAACTTCGTGTATGAATACAACCTCACAGTTAACTTCTTTCGATAAGCTTGTGGAAATCTGTTCGTAACTGGCCTAATAACATTGTTAATAATACAGACCTAAAGCGCCTTTAACACTGTTTAAATAACTAGTTAAATATGTTATTTAACCCTTTAGTAAGTAGAAGGTCATATTAGTTGAACTTGCAATTTCTGATGTTTTCCATTTATCTATTTTTAACGATCTTTTATATAAAATGATTTCGTTCATTATTTTGTATCGAAATTAAACGTTACGTTTTATCTCCACTTCCTTGAAAAGTTCACTAAAAGCTTTTATTTAACTTTCTTTGTTACCTGTTTGCTAACAATTTTAATCGATATATGAACTTCTTTCCGATAGGCTAGAGACTTCGAACGTGGTATGTGTACTTCGTTCCAGTGACAATACGTGATAATGATGGAGTTTGGATCTATGAACAGAGATGGAAGCTGAATAAAGAATATTTTTAAGATTGAATGGAACAGATTAGTCGAGTTTGGGCTCCCTCCGTTTTTCGCAGTAAATACTTTGTATTTCTTTAATTAGTGTACTTAAAATAAAAGCTTTATGAAGTGTTTTTTGAACTGAAAAATTCTTTCAGTTTAAAATGTCAAAAATGTTGACTCACTCTCTTGACGACGTACGGGTATATTCGGCGGTAGGCCGAGTACATCCGAACGAGAGGCAGATTATGTGGCCGAGTTAGTAAGTATATTTTTAATTCGACACTTTAACAATGAGTCATTAGTGCAGCGGTAAAACACTGGATTACGTACGGAACGCGACGGAAGTTCAGTCTGGATGCTCGTGTTTTTTTATTAATTTGAATTTAGGAAATATTATTTCTTTACTGAATTCAAATAAAAATACTTTTTTATAACACATTTCTTAACGATTTTACTTAATTTTAAGTCAGTAGTTACGCATTTTAAGTGCGTATATACTTAGATACGGTGTATTGCAAATCAAAATTAAATTGTCGGATTGCCTTTGTTCGAATCCCAGCACTCAAATTACTGTTTTATGCTGTTTTTTTTATAAAAATATTAATTATTCATGAAAATAAAATAATACTTCCACTCTTCTGTACTCAGGGCATACTTAGTACGTAAAATCCACGTTTATTATGAAGACGTATATTTTTTTTTAGATAAATGTATTTATTTATTATGTATTTTGCGTGTAATTGCAAAAATTTCGTAAATTTATTGAGCGTATTTTTATATATAGCATATATAATTAATATAGTATATTTATTTTTATTTTATTTGGTGCCAAAGTGGATAAGATGTGATTACTTTAATGTGCCCTCTAATGTTTTGGTTTGTTAACGTATCTCCGTGAATGTACAAGTAGTAAACGACTACTATTAAAATTTATTAATATTTAATTTACATATTTAAAATTTTGCACACACACATTGCGATTTATATTGGTTACCAAAATTTTCACTTGTACGATAAGAACTTAAGCCGAGAAATTAATTTTCTAATAACATTTTTACGGTTAATATTCTTAATTAGATATATAGCTTTCCGTACTTCCATGAGAAAATCATATTCGCCATGAGAAAATCAATCTTGACTTTGAATTTAGTGGCATTCTTACATACACTTTGTTTAATTTATATTTCAGTTAATGTAATTTACTTTCATTGTACCAATATAATTCCAATCTATTATCTCGATTATTTGAGTTCCGACTTCGCGATCAGATAAAATATTTAAAACATTATGTTTCTCACATCTTCTTTCACATTGTTCTTAATTAGGTATATAGCTTTCCGTATTTCCAGAAAAAATCATATTTGCCATGAGAAAATCAATCTTGACTTTGAATTTAGTGGCATTCTTACATACACTTTGTTTAATTTATATTTCATTTAATGTACTTTACTTTCATTATACCAATATAACTCCAATCTATTATCTCGATTATTTGAGTTCTGACTTCGCGATCAAATAAAATATTTAAAACGTTACGTTTTTACATCTTCTTTCACATTGTTTTTAATTAGATATATACCTTTCCGTATTTTCATGAGAAAATCATATTCGCCATGAGAAAATCAATCTTGACTTTGAATTTAGTGGCATTCTTACTTACGCTTTGTTTAATTTATATTTCATTTAATGTACTTTACTTTCATTATACCAATATAATGCCAATCTATCATCCCGATTATTTGAGTTCTGACTTCGCGATCAGATAAAATAATTAAAACATTACGTTTCTCACATCTTCTTTCACATTGTTCTTAATTAGGTATATAGCTTTCCGTATTTCCAGAAAAAATCATATTTGCCATGAGAAAATCAATCTTGACTTTGAATTTAGTGGCATTCTTACATACACTTTGTTTAATTTATATTTCATTTAATGTACTTTACTTTCATTATACCAATATAATTCCAATCTATCATCCCGATTATTTGAGTTCTGACTTCGCGATCATATAAAATATTTAAAACATTACGTTTTTCACATCTTCTTTCACATTGTTCTTAATTAGGTATATAGCTTTCCGTATTTCCAGAAAAAATCATATTCGCCATGACAAAATCAATCTTGACTTTGAATTTAGTGGCATTCTTACATACACTTGGTTTAATTTATATTTCATTTAATGTAATTTACTTTCATTATACCAATATAATTCCAATCTATTATCTCGATTATTTGAGTTCTGACTTTGCGATCAGATAAAATAATTAAAACGTTACGTTTTTCATATCTTCTCAAAATACATAATGATGTGTTTATTTACTTTAACAAAATTAATTTTATACTTTTACTACAAATTTAAGCTTTCAAAGACTATCCAATTTACAATACATAAGACGCTCGATATTTGGGAAACATTGGTGGTTAGTATTGGCAATCAGTTAGAGATTCCAATTAGGCTATATACATAAATTGCTATTCTGTACTTAGAATTAAGGAAAAAAAAAACTTTGGAGGTAGGTAATCGAGCATCCAAAACTTACTCGTCACGGTTGGTTGAGTTGGGGTGCAGAAACTTTTGGATTTGTTAACTTGTCTTTCAGGCAATAAGGTAAGTACTATTGTGATGAAATTCCTGTACCACGAAATTCATAAGTAAATATAAACATATTCGATAATATCATTTCTAGTTCTACTTCCAATCTAAACTTAATGTCTTTCATCAAATAGTTTAAGAAGTAATTAATTGCAATAAAAGGACAGCAATATAATTATAGTAAAATAAGAATACCGCATTTTTGATACGAAAATTAAATACGAAACATTAAAGCCAATATAAGTCAATATAGTAATTAATCTAATATAAAGAAGCTTTAAAGGTTTTGGTGCAGACCTGTTTTAAATAATTACTTTATTTAAAAGTGATCTCACTTAAAACTGGCGCGCACAGGGTTAACCCGCACACGCGCATACTAGCCGGCAGGGCCGGGTAATGGGGAGATATTGTCGTTTTATTACGAGCGGCTGGCGGCGAGCGCGTCTCAGTCAGCCCGCTAATGTGCGAATGGATGCTGCGAATATTTTCACGGCGCCCGCCTGCGGGGGGCGTTTATCTGCCATGTGTGTAATTTGTTGAATCTTTATGGGTATTTGCATGCAGCGGCAGCAGGCGTAGTCTTTTAATTCACTCGTGCGCCGAGTTGTGGTTGAAATGCCTTTATAATATGATGCAATTTCACAAATTTTGATCGCCCACATTGCTTTATTTTATGTACTTATTTATGAAAAACAATTTTTAATTGAAATTGAATATTAAATAACACATAACAATAATTTTCCTGTTTTATTATTGCCATTCAGTTTTCCAAATTTTTTATTCTCTGCATGATTATTTCTTTGCCGGTATTGGTTATAAAAAAATCATCTTAACACCTTGACTATATACTTTTATCAGAATAATAGTAATTAACGTATATCTGAGATAATAAATTCAATATTTTTTTTTTAATTTGAGGACTTTGGCATACAAAAATCATTAAAATGTATTAAATGTAATATTTTATAGTTCTCCAAGAAAATTTTAATACTTAATTTTTTTTAATGTTTCAATTAAAATTAATCGTTTTCTTATCGTAAAAAATAAAATTTGTTGACTTAAGGTTAATTATATAGCTTCCTTCCAAATTATTCTTAATATTTATTTTAATTTCATAAACAATTAAAAAATTAAAAGAGAAGAAAATATTCTATAATAAAGAATTAAACAAGTTATAAAGTAAGTAAGTACCTAATAATGAAATATACACATATATAAATAGTATTAAAATTTACTTTTATCATCAAAATACATCATATTTTTTAACGTAAGATACAAAAAAAATATGACGTACTGATAATTAATTACTAGGCCCAAGGTCTATGGGGAAACTAATTATGTTATTGTTAGATAATCATTATTGCGAAATTGAGTCAGAAAGTAATTATATGCTAACAGTACGTGAAAACTAAATATTACTAACTCTAAACACAAGTACTTATGGCCAGTTTCTCTTTAAATTCATGAGTTTCTTCATTGCGGAGAATTAATCTCCAACATTAGATAATTGTTTGAAAAAGTTGCGAGCATATTTGTTAGTAGTCGTTTTTTTTATTTTACATATCAATGCCAAAAGCACAAGTAAACAAGTGAAATAAAGAATGGTTATATGCGTTGATTTTTATGATTATATGCCAAATCTACACATCGACAAAAAATGAATATTTTTGGGTATCAATATATAAATTCCATGGAAAAATACTCGTAATAAAAAACTTTTAATGACGATGTTGAAAACGTTGGGTTTTTTACAAGAATTGCCATATTGAATACTTTGGAAATTCATTTTAACAATACAAAATTAGTCAAAGTTTCTAAACCATATATTATATTATAATGTGGCCAGTGGTGCATAATCGACGTCTAATTAAAATAAAAAGTGTGTCCATAGACAGTATTCAATATGTAACAGAAACGGTGTAGACAAAACTTGGAATCGTTTCATTATACTCTTTCGCGAGAAAAAATAAATTTAATAAGCTGCGTCGTTTCCACAGGATATTTTCCTTGTGGCTCCGCTTTTCTCCTCCAAAATAATAGACTTAGCGTTCCCTTTCTTTGTCATATACTTTCTGGTTAATATAGACACCAGCTTGTAACACCGCTAATGTTAAAAAAATGGCCATGTACTTTCCGTCTTTCAGTCAAATAGCCTTTGTTAAAATATAAACAGAACGTCAAAAGTGAAGAGTTTTCGAGAAGTAAATGCAATTATTTATTAAAAGGGTCTTTTTGAGCTTAGTGGCGGTTGGCATCGAACATATTATTTTTTAAAAGGTACTTAAAAACGTAAGTTAAGTAAATACTCAAGTTAAAGGGCATTTAAATGTCGGTGGTTACAGTAGCTTTTGCGGGAATATTTTTACTTCCTAAGGGGTAATATTTTTTGCATAATAAACAATGAAGAAATGGAGCTTACTGACTTGGCCTTGCCTTATATAATTTGTTGTCACTTTTTGAAGGACGATTGGCTTAAAAGCGACATTGAAAATACATTTAAAATTTTCGGTTGTATTTTCGTTATTACGTGCACATATTTATAATAATTTAGCGACGTATATTTAATGCAAATGTTACAAATTCGAAGGGTATAAAGAATTTTCATTGAATCATTCACAATTATTGGTATTGAAGTTATATTTCTTTAGGCGTGTTATGAAAAGATTATGAGGGTGAAATTTGAAAATACAGGATGAAGTTGGCACAAAAAATCGACACCCTGAAGTTGTTCGCTGAACATATATTTACATAGTTTATTTGACAGATAAGTAGACCACCATTTTATTTTTCGGCTGGTTTTCTCATTTTTCACGATGTTAATATATCGTCCATTACATCTTTTTATTTTTTTAAATACGATACAAGTATAAGTTGATAAACATAATTTTGTTGTGAAGTACTTATTTATAGCCCGGATTTTTTTTATTTTTAATATTCTTTTTAAAAAGAATTCGGAAAACTACATTTTACTTAATACTAGATACTCCTATTGGATTTCACTAAGAAGAGGCCATGCATGAAATTATTTCCATTCCAGATTAGATAGACGATGAGATATTTATATTGTTAATGTAAACGTTTAAATTGTATTGTGAAAAATTATAAAAAATATTATTTTGCCAATCGTTATTAAATATTTATTTCGATGTGTGCAATACTTGAGTCATATTCTTGTATTTAAAATATATTTAAATTTGACTACAGTAAGTTAGTTGAAAGGTTACAAATATTTTCGAAAATGAGAATTTATATGGCAAATACTCAGTAATATATACCTACAGAAAAATAATTTTATGGCTTAAATCAAGCAATATCAAAGACACAATTTCAAAATGTCACTGAAGTTATTACAAGAGATAAAGAATGTGATGTAAGCAGTCCGTAATTTTTAATTTCGTGTTATATTAAAATAAAGGCTCTATAAATAATTATAAAAAATTTACTGAAACTCACTTAGTGAAATCTTGCCCATCTTAAACCTTGGTAGACTAGTTGACAAGCTACCTCCGTACTACACTATTTTTGGTTTGTCCCTAGGCGACAATGATAGTGAGTATGATGATATAAAACCTGATCAGACATAAAATCTAGAATAGCGGCCACGAGGTTTTTGTCCTCTTCTTTTTATACAATAACCACATTGTTTAGGTTATCTATGACCTAAATGACTAAAGCAACTGAGGACTTGTCGGTAGTAGATGGTTGTTAATTTGGTCTTAATTTGGGATTAAACGAGTATTAATTTTTTGGTCTTTTTGCAATCCATATTTCACCCAGCATTCATGTCCACTGCGTCAATTTTCAAAGATTCAGACCTATATATAAATGTGAAGAAAATAAGTGTTGGACCAATCTCTTCTTGGTTATTTTGAAGACTTTTCTGTTGATGTCCTATTGAGTTAGCTCAATACAGTTTTGGTCATTTGAATGTAATAGCTTATCTCCTTCGAATAATTCCTGGTCACTTATCACCGATCCGAGAGTTCTCCAGTCCTTGAGAATTGGCTACGGCTGCCCATAATTATGACTTTGGTTTTAGGTCTGTTAATAAAGAAACCAAATATTTCACTATCGTTCTCGATTATCCTGAATACTTCAGCGAATTCCTGTCTAATAATGTGAAAAGTGTGGTGTCATCAGTGTGACTAAGGTTGCTGACACAATTGGCTCCTTTTGCAAAGCTTTCTTCCTAAAAATGCCCAATATGTATCAATTTTTTGCATATCATTACAATATGTTTCTATACGAGGATATTCTGATGATATGACCATTCTATGTGAATCGTTACAATTGCTTAAAAAAAAATTCCGAACCTTTTAAACTATAACTTTTTGCACACTTAAAATATTAGAAATTGTAAATGAATCTATTGTACCAACAATGTTTAGTGTTTATATTATTTCGATTATAAATAAAGCTTATAATAATGATTTACTCGTATTATAAACAATATAAACAGATTTCTTTTAAACCGGTGGCAACCTGACGTTTAGGTTATGAAGGTAGACAGTAACTTTCACTTATCATATCATGAGGTACCGACATCGTCATAGCTTTATTAATTAACTTTCGTTGAATTTAAATTTCATCGTGTGTTCTTTCCTTTGATCATGCTTTAATTCAGTATATTTCTGTAATGCCACCTCTAGGAAACTGGTACCTTTCGAACATCTATTTTCTTTAGTTGCGAGTACTCTTTCAGAGCGCCGCAACAGATTACATCTAGAAAGTCTCTCTAAACTTTTATATACTTATGTAGCCCGATTGGAAATCGTGATGTATACTTTTACTGTTTTTTTTAGAATAGTGACACCAACAGTTAGTTGTATCGTTTTTATTTTATCTAAATGGAAATCATAAACAAGAATATATTTTATTACATTTATATCTCTAAAAAAATTATAAAAAATATCGGAAGTATGGATGGAAAATAGTGAAATATTGTCAAGTATCGATATAATTAATTGCGATAGGTTTCGATAAGATATATCAATGCAAAGTAAAATTTTGGACATCTCTACTCTTTACCGTGCTTTAGAGCTGTTCTGATGACATATTCTCCGTAAATAATAAATCGGAGAGGAGGTAAAAATACCCTTGGGCTACACCTTTTTCAGGTTTAGAAGGTCTTGATTACATAATTGTTCCTTAAATATTCCACCTTACATTTAATCTTAATCTTCACAATCAAAATTCATCATCGATAAATAAGATATATTTCAGTATCACCTTCTCTCTTTCTGCGTCTAACTCCTTGAATCTCCAGCTCTTTGTAAACATGGAGCAATATAACACTATTTACCCAATTCGAACTGACGGTTCATTATTTATTATCAAAGTATTTTACCTATATAATGCATAAAATTGTTTCAAATATTGAGTTGAAGTTCGAAACCAGTTCGCAAGTTAATGAATAAAATATACGAATACCAAATATATGTAAATTATTCGTCGGTTAGATAACACAGTTAACGCAGCTCGTAATAGGTCAAGCTTGCTGCACTCAAAGTGTGGCTGCAATTCAAGCCGAGCTTAAAATTTTCACCTTTCACCTATACAAAGCAGAAATTCTCCACGAAAATGCAAAACCTATTTAAACTTTTAAACGCCACGCAATAGCCGCCTGGGTAACCTCATTTCCATGGTGAAACCGTGCAGCCAGCCATTACTACTTCGATTCGATTAAGCAATTATTCGCTTCAACGGATGTCCACCGACCGCAAACAAGAGGGACGGCTTTTAATTATCATATTATGAAGAACAATACGTGCAATTTGGTAAAACAGTTTGTATGCATCGTTGGAGTCGATTTATAATGTGGACATCTATTGATGACTTCATGCGCTGGAATACGTTCTATGCGGGTAAGAGATGGATATCGCTGTGATGAATGGACGAATAAGCAGGATATTACATTTTTTGTGGTTTGTATGTTAAAAGTTAGGGTGATGTGTAATATTTATTCTAGTAATGAAGTTGTCGAAACTTAATAATATACTTCATACATAATAAATAACTGATTATCCTTCGGAAATATTACATATATTTTATTAATGGCTTAGTTGCAAATGTAAACATTGGGTTCTTGTAGTACAAGTTAACAAATAGCAAATATACATGTGGCTCGTGCAATACGTTATTATTTCGTTTTGATGTTTAAAAAGGAATTATTGTTTGTGAATAATTTGAGTGTAATTAAAAATAATTAAATACTGAAATCTTTTTGTAATTAAACTAACTTTTCAGGTATCGAAAAATGAAAAAAAATTATATTGAAAAATGTAACTGATCAAAATTTTTCGATAAATTAAAAAGCTATCAATCACGAGTAGAACTTGCACTACGAGGATTCCGTACACACATAGGTATTTATAATGTATTTCAAAATAAAAATATTAATTTTTTACAACGTAAGTGCTTTTACCACAACCTTTTATAGGCCTAACAACAGGGGGCACATTTCAAAAAATATATTATCTAGAAATATTACTATGGTTTTCCTACAACCTAATAATAAGCTGTTGAAAATTTGTATATATTTTTTTGTTTTGGGTTGAGTAGTTTCGTAAATAAAGATGTAGGACATATTTTTTCACATATTTATCTTTGAAGAAATAATACCTAAAATAAAAAAAAGTGAGGGCCTTTTATTTAACCATTACAAAAAATACTCCACATCTTGAAAAGATTTAAAAAAAGATTTTCTTTACTTAATTCACCCCTCCGTAAAATTTCCACAAAACAGTCTTTGAATGCTAGCTATTGAGATACATGCGGGTATCTAACACACACATACACACACATTCGCATGAACACACACACGCACACGCGCACGGACACGCGCATGCGCACTCGTACGCTTATGTGCTCGCGAACGCGCACCCGCAAGCGCACGCGCACGCGCACACATACACACACAAACACACACACACATACACACGTGTGTGGGTATATATATATATATATATATATATATATATATATATATATACATATATATACATATACATGTATATATTTATTTATATATATATATATATATATATATATATATGTATACATATATGTCCTCTTTTGCATAAAAAACGGGTGGTTTTGATTTTGTCATATTATTAACAAAATATTATTTATTAATAGGTTGTATTAATTGTAATTGTTACTGGCAGGTGTAATGTATTCTGGCATATAAAAACGAACGTTCTAAATTTGAAATTTATTCTTTTTGAATGAAAATTCTCTTTCACAGACAAAAACGTATTTTTGGCGGTAAATGAAATCCAAATCTTATTAAGTTCTTTTTCATTTGTTACGTTTTTTATTTTAACGAATAAATTTTAATTACATTTCTGCTGTTTGTTGCATTAGTTCACTTCTGTTTGCTGTTCTCAGTATGATTGAAAAGACGATAAGGGCTAGTAAAATTATCGCGCTGCTTGAAGAAGGCTGTAGCCAATGTTATGTGTCTCAGCAGTATAATGTGAGCCGTTCCGTCCAAAGGACCTGGCAACGATACCAAGAAACGGGCTCCGTCAGTAGAAGGCCCGGTTCTGGAAAAAAACGGTGCACTGAGCCACGGGACGACCGCTTCATAGTCAGCCAAGCGGTACGAAATCGTGAAGTTACGTAGGTGTCAGAGGTACACGAGTAAGCCTATGGATCAGTCAGTCAGAAGAGACTTCAGGCCGTCAATATACGTAGCTATCGCCCAGCTCGGGGCCCTACATTGCTCCGTGAGTATCGAGTTGCCAGATTGAGAATCGCTCAAAATGTTTCGTCTAGGACTCAACAAGACTGGAATAGTGTTTTATTATCCGATGAAGCTCGTATATCGATTAGTGGTTCTTATTCCTCATGCCCAACCTGCATTAACAGCAGTTGGAGGAGAGTCCATTATTATGGACGACAACGCTCGCGACCACCGCTCTAGACACGTTGATGCGTACATGCAGGAGGCCGGAATTCGTCGATTATACTGGCCAGCTAGAAGTGCCGACCTCAATCTGATAGAACACATATGGGATAATCTCAAAAGACGTATCAGAGCCATAAAACCAGCTCCAGAAAACATTCAGGCCCTTAAAAATGTGATCGTCGCTGAATGGGAACGTATTCCTTAGGAAATGATAAAAAACGTAATCGAAAGCATGCCTGGCAGACTAAGCGCATTGATTTTAGCTAGAGGAGGCCATACTCGTTATTCAATTTTCAAATTTTATCTTAAATTAATAAAAAATATTAATAAATTTTTTTTAATGTACCAATATGAAAACGCTGGTCTGTGGACTTTACATAATTTTTTTTATTTATTCGCATTTTTAATGACTGAAGTAGGTAAAAACGATATCTCAATAATAAATAACAATATTCTCATCATATCGCCACATAAAATGCATCAAATAATAATAAAATAACTCTGATATTGTTTATTCCTATAAGTGCCCGTTTTTTTTTGCAAAAGAGTTTATATGTATATATATATATACATATACATATATATATGTATATATATATATATATATATATATACATATATATATATATATATATATATACACACACATATATATATATGTATATATATATATATATATATATATGTATGTATGTGTGTGTGTGTGTGCTTTACCATATGTCAAATTTCAAGGTTCTACATACAAGGGTTTGGAGAAAAACAGCTGCGACAGACATGTAGAGTGACATGTGAGTAATCTGATTTATAACAGTTTCGTTTTTCCTTTCGAGGTATGTAATCCTTAAATATATTAATTCCCAATTATTCTCGTTGTTAAACTATATTTAAAGTTAACGGGACGTAAAAGAAAAAAATATTATCTTCAAATGACTCGCACAATTTAAAATAACAGAAATTCGAAACGGAGCATATTCATTTTAAATAACTATTTTTAAAAAATTTTCGTCGACAAGTGTCTTTAGTAACACAGTTAGTTCACATACCTAGAAATTAATGAATTTGAACGTTAATATTTTAGGCAAGCTTCATTTAACAAATTTGCATTTAGCAATAAATGTTGTCCGACTCTCATTTTATAAATTAATAATCATGGAAACCTGAACAGAACAATTCTAGAAATATATGCAACGACCGTATCGATTTTTCTTTAAACACACTGTAATAATTATTAAAAAAATAAAAGAAACCGATCAACATCCTGTATTCACAGTCTATGTTTAGGAGATAAAAAATTAGAACGAATAATATATTAATAATTCTCCTCAGACCTTTCATACACTTACCGTGTTCTATCTATTTTAATGTTGAGTAATTATAATTTAACTATCTAAATGATAGTACCAAATATAATGATAATAACAAAAAATATAATGATAATACCAAATAATATGCCTATAATAATATAGCTGTATTATTCGGAATAATACAAAATATAAATTATACAAATGAGGAGAGGATCTGTGTAGGAAAAGAACCTTTTCAACAAAAAACAACCCCTATAAGATTACTTACGTGTCTTTTCATCTGAGTGTTTCAGCCGTTTTTATTAGAAATTGCTTGACGTGGTAGCTTTAAATTTGGCACAGTAATATAACATATTAACCCGCACATAGCTTACACTCAAAAATATTTATTCAATACAAAATGTGAGGTATGGTTTGAAAGCGCTAAAGAGTTATAAAAATACTTTTTTTCTATAATTTTAGAGAGTATGTCTTCACTCCCATTGCATATATATATATATATATATATATATATATATATATATATATATATATATATATAAACCTGCATGAAGTATGCATTTAAATAAAAATGATTTCTTTCTTCTTTCAATTTTTTGTATTTTCTATTCACTTTACTCTAGCTCTTCTTTTGACGTTTTCGTCCCACGGTCTCCATTCCACACGCGCTTAACACCACTAGTCCTGCTTTCTAGCCGCAAGGCCAACCCATTGCCACTTAAGCTTCGCAACTCGTTTTATGATGTCCGAGACCTTGCTCTTCTCTTTCAGTCACTCGTTCCTCTTCCGTTCTCATAGCATGACCAGTACCAGTTTCCTTTCAGTTTAACAACTCTGAGCTTAGTGACGATTTCTTTTCTAAACACCTAAGTTTCAGCTCTATAAATAAATACTGGTAGATAAAACTGGTCATATATGCGAACTTTCATTTCGGCCCCTACGTGAATATGGATATAACATTATTAAATGTATTCAAGGATTTACAACGTGAACATGGCAACGTTTGTCTATAAAATGCGATAATATACAGAAGAAAAACTAAAATACAAATAAAGTGTACCAAACTTTACGTTTTTGAAGTTTATAAAAAGGCTACTAAATAGCCCATCATTATTTTTTTAAACATATTTCATATTCCACGCCTCCGTTATATTAACATTTTATAAAGAAAAAGTTATCGAAATAACTCGAAATACACTATCACTTTATTAGCAGCATACATTCTACCTACAAGCTGCAGTGACCCATAAAACCAGAGACCGTGTACCGCAAATAATCTACACATAAGTAAACCCAAGATTTAGATCACGTTGCTATGGAAATTACTTTATGCCTCTTACATTACAACGACATACGCGCCTCGAGTGCCGAGACCGCCCCACGGCCCTATAAAGGCGCCTAAGTACATCTTTCCTTTTCATAATAGGAAACGGATCCTTCACAATGTGATAACTTGGATTTAAAAGATAGCCGGAAGGCTGTACGCGGGGCTTATCTCACAAGACACAAACAAGAAAAAGAAATATTTTTAGGAGACATTTACGAACTAGATTACAACACGTCTTCAGGCACTGTTTTGTTTCGTATTAGGCGCGTACTCGCCTAAGCCAGTCGCGATTGTGAGAACAAAGAGATTTATGTATGTTATATTCATGAATACTGCCAGTGTACGAAGAAGCTTCGCACTGGAGAAAAATACTTCAAAGGCGGGATTGTGATGAGAATAATTGGTGTAATGTTTGTGTTTAATTAAAGTTGAATAAGCTTATATAAGTTTTAAATACAATATTGCATATCTACGCCCGTGTTATGAATTTCAAGGCTGCAAACTTTTCATTATTTACATAAACACTTAAATAAAATAATTACTAGTCGTCTTCTATGTTAGAGGATGATGTTAGAGAAATACGAAATTTAACAATTATGTCCTTAAAATATCTAAGGCTAGCTTTTTAGGGTTCCATACCTCGAAAGGAAAAACTCAGCCTTTACAATATCGCTGACATATGTGTTTTTCTATTTGTCACAGCCGATTTTCTCAGATATTTGTGACTGAGATCCTTGAAATATTTGTAGTAATTCATCTTATTTATTCACATAAGGTGTACTAACTTTTTTTTAAATTTTCATATAAAAATTTAAGGGGGCGTAAATAAGACACTCGAAGAGTTTCGTTTAAATTTGTATATATCATGGGGGATATATTTTAAAAGAGCTTATCGTGGGTAACACAAAATTATGTTCTTAATTTTGAATTGATTATTTAAAATAATATTCTAAAATTTTTTCGAAAATACAGTCCAAAAATTGTAGTAAAAAATATTCGAAAATAGAGTCGAAAGTAGTATTCCAAAGTGGAGAATTCTCTTATTTCTGATTCCCCTACTTAATCAAAACTCATGCAAAGAGAGAGTTCCTTCTTATCCTAGATCTTATATTTTTTGAATATGCACTATGATTTGACGCCTATGAAAATTATAATAGGCAATATGTATACATTGTGAAAAATTAATATTTGGAATTAGTTATCCTTAAATAAAATATGTAAATCTATCCGAAACTTTCGTTGTGTGACCTCTATCAAAATCTGTACTTGACAGATGTTCTTTATAATAATACAAATAAATAAATTTACTTATCAACGAAAGATACTTTTGAAAAAGTATAATTTGTTGTACGATATAAAGTTAACCTTTAAGAATAAACCTAAAATTATTTCTTTTTCTTTTGCATTTTTATTAGCTTCGATTTTTATTCTATTTCTTAACAATATGTCTGCTTTCTCTTCAATAAATTCCATATAAATAGAAAATATTATATATTAGACATTTGTGTTGCCTGAACGTAAGTCTTACTGTATAGAAACAATTCTTAGTTGATAATTGCAAAAGCATTTATAGAATATCTAATTAGCTTGTACTATAGAAGTGAAGTTATAACGATACTGTGTTACTTTTTCTTTTTGCATCCATTCTGTAAATTATATAATACTTAAACTATTAAGTTTAAGGCATATAGTACGCACGAATAAGCACGGGTAATTTTCATCGACCTAATAGTCTCATTTAATGTATATCACTTATAGTGTATATTACTTATTTTTATATATCTAGGGCAGCGTATAATTTTCTTCACGTGGTTGATAAGAAAACTAAATTTGTGGTATATTTTAAAAAATATAACTGTGAAAGTTTTCCTTAAGTGAAAATCATATTTAGTCTCCGGCCCATTACGATCCATAAGCTTCATTGAAGCCCTAATTTAATATTCGCCTGCGACTACTTTTTCTTCACCGTATACCTCTTATTCCTTTTCATAATTAAATTTTCTACTTAAAGACAAAGACGTATACAAAATAAGTCTTTAAAGCTTCGACACTTAGCAACTTTTGCTTCACCCACAGCATGTTTTAATAGTAACGATGTATTCGGTTCCGTTTTTGTTATTGTAATGGAATTGTTTCTTATACTCTAGACTATAATGAGGGTATATAAATGAAAAATAATGGCATAATAAATTCACAGTTAATTACGTAAAGAGAATAATAATGATTTCCATAGAAAATTATGTGACAAAGGTAATAAAACGGTCGACACATACTTGTTTCTTCAACCTTAACTTAATTATTTTAATAGGTCTTAATGGACCTTTTTTTCTTGAGATACTAAGCCCTTAAATAAGAGGTTTGATAAACAAATAACAAAAAATATGTTTTAAAAAATTAAAAACAAAAATTACTAATGGAAAACACTCATGCATTTTTTTTACAGAAAAATATTTTTGCACGGCTATGATGAAACCAAAAGCGGGTAACGTGTTGAAACGTTCTTGTATATATATTCTTATATATGCATGCATGTAATAAGTGGGTACATATGAATGTATTTATGTTCATTACATGACATAAATGCCTATTTAGATTTTAGTAAACAAAGTGTCATTAAATTCTGATATTCTGGATAAGGTAAAATATTATTACCACTAAAAACGGAAAAAATAAAACTTTATAACAAAAAATTTATTCTTTTTTAAATAAACATAAAATAATGAACGGTAAAATATCGTTTCCGAACATAAATAAATCTTCAAAATATTTTACTGTTAAAAATGTTTGATGTCGGTTCTAACTCGAAATTTATGCTTAGACATTTTTTAAGTAATACACACATAACACATGAGCATCTACCGATATTTTACCGCAAATTATTCAATTAATTTTTACTATTGTATCTTTTTCAGTGCATTTTTCATTTTTTCTTCAATGGTTTTTTAAAGTCGATTCAATATTTTTGTTAACAAGTTTTATTATGCTATTTAAACTGAAAACGAAGGGCCTTTCGTAATAAGTATTTAATTTGTTTTAATATCTGTAGGACCTGTTAATCAATGAAAACCATAGAAGTTTAAGTGAAGTACCTATTCAGAAAAAACCATAGGTATTTGTTAAGAATATGGGAATTATAGCAAGTACAGAGCCAACTTTAAGGTTTTTTTAAACGTAATTAAAATTATTTAAATAAGGCTATAATTTTTTTAAATATTTTTGGAAATTTTAAGGGCTAAATGGGTAATAAAAACTTATATATCATATTGCCACCCCATTACCATGTTTGATGTATCTGTAATCTACGTCGAATATTTACAATTATTATTTTATCCAAAACAATGAGGAACCGCCTATATAATGCCGAACTAATGCGACGAAGTATTAGTCTTCTAATGCACATATATATACAATTTTATAATAATATATATATATATATATATATATATTTACATATATATATATATATATATATATATATATATAATTTTATAAAAATTTATACAAATATAAAAATATATATTTTTAAATTATGCATTCGATTTCTTTATTTTCGTGTATATACTTAACTGTGTGATCATTACATTTCCATGTTTTTTAGTACCAAAACGAAACAAGTGGTGTGGGTAAGCAACTTATTATTAATTACGTCAGAAAACAAAAAAACAACGATTACAGAGAAATCTCTTACAATTAAATTTTTTTTATTGAATGAAATTCAGATTCACATGGATCATAAATCTATGTAATTTCATTTAGTAAAATAACTAATAAATCATTTTGGTAGAATTAAATCAAAATTTTCTGCAAAATAAAAGTGGAAACGACTAAAATAAAAGTGAGTATGCGCGTGTGTATGTGTGTGTATTGAACATGTTAAACTTAGGCGGAAGATCCATATATTCTACATAATTATTTAATGATTCTAAGAGATATTTCCAAAAATAGTCAAATTTTTTAAAAAATAGTAAAAAATTCAGATTCACATGGATCATAAATCTATATAATTTTATTTGGTAAAATAAGTAATAAATAATTTTGGCAGAATTAAATCAAAATTTCCTACAAAATAAAAGTGGAAACGACTAAAATAAAGTGGGTACGCGTGTGTGTGGTGTGCCTTGAACATGTTAAAGTTATGCGGAAGATCCATATATTCTACATAATTATTTAATGATTCTAAAATATATTTACAAAAATAGTCACATTTTTTAAAAAATAATCAAAAATGCAGATTCACACGGATTATAAATCTATATAATTTTATTTAGTAAAATAACTAATAAATAATTTTGGTAAAATTAAATCAAAATTTCCCACAAAATAAAAGTGGAAACGACTAAAGTAAAGTGAGTACGCGCGTGTGTGTGTGTGTCTTAAACATGTTTAACTTATTCGGAAGATCCATATATTCTACATAATTATTTAATGATTCTAAGTGATATTTACAAAAATAGTCAAATTTTATTGCATACAGAAATAGATATCAAACATAAGACACGCCATTCTGTCCACGCCCATATAATATATTTATCTATTTATTTAGGCACTCAAATAAAGCCGCCACATATGTAGTGCCCTCGATCAATTTATGATATTGTAACTTAACATCATTTTATTAACTTTATCTCTAAATGTATGTACTCAATATTTTCAATAACGCTTTTTATTACGTCTCACTTTGGAATAAAATTAAAAATAAAGGCTATATTTAAAGTTTGTTCTTAGAATTCATCTTATAGCCTTTCCTACAACAAATTCAATATATGTTTCTGTACTTAACTGACGAGTACATTTTATCAAAAACCATTAGTGTTATTTTATATATTATTTTATATTCCTTGTTACTTTCTTTACCATTTTCTTCTCCATTTATAAATCACTGTTTATTCCATAAACAAAGAGCCAAATTTTATTATAAGTATTTCCGTTAAAGTAGGTAAGCCGATAATATAGACTACGTCCAGTTAGAGTCGATATTAGGGAAATCAAATAAGATTTCCGGTTATAAGTATGTAAACATACATCGATCAACAGCTGTTAGAGTATTAAAACCGTTCTGAGAATGCTCCTGTTGTCTTTGTTGTCTTTGCGAATTAGCGAGACATTAGAATACACTACTTGCATTACAGTTACAAATTTTGTGGTTAATTTTTTTAAGGAGATTCAAAGTCGATTAATTTTTGTCGCTGCTCTAAAATGATGTTCAATTTTTAGACGTTGTCAGACACATCAATCATCGTGGGATTTCAGAATCATCGTGGGATTTAAAAACCTATTCGAAGGTAAGATGTGCTTTTTACACGAAGTTTTGGAAAGTTAATTCGACTTATTTCTGAAAATATAACATAATTATATTTACATATGTTAGACAATTTCCTAAGTCGATAATTTGTTTTAATTTTTTGAATAACCAGGCAAACTGTATATACGTATCTCTTTGAAGGATTTACGACTTTAACGAAACGCAATCATATAATGGAGGTATTAAACTAGCTAACATTAGTATTAAGAAAGTATATAAGCAAAACAAAGAAAGAGAACGGCAGTACCACATGATATCCTCACAAAACTCTTTAATTTTCATTGGGGTTAGAAGAACAAAAAGGCAATTTTTTTAGTTTAAGAAGATACGTATTCAAAATATATACATGTTTAAAAAATATTGCTTTATGGTACGGACAAAAAATTCTATGGTAATAAAATGTGCCATTTATAATTACTTATACATTATTACAATTTTTTGAAAATATTTTTAAAAAGTTAACAATTTTTGAAAATCTTTTCATATGGTTACCTACATATTATAGATATTCCTATATACAGAATATTTGGCATCTCTGAGACCGTTTCCCATGAATAAAGAGCTGTTTAGTTTAGCTTGACTATGAAGAAAATTCGCGAAATTATATTGCATAATTAACACCAGTATTAATACTGATTTATGATAAGTTTTATCTCTGGAAAAATAGAAGTTCCTGTTAAATTTCTGCCAAAAACCTAAATAACAAACCGTATCAGTGCAGTTTTGGCTTCAATTTATTTTGAAATTACTTCAAACTTTTACTTTCTGAATTTTACATTTTTAATTGTTTGTTTATTCTTAAATAGATCAGTGTATTAATTCCAGTCTTTACGTAACATCCTAAAATGTTCTCATAAAATTCAAGTGGGACTAATATTTCCCAGATTTATTCATTTAAGTGACATCTAAACATTTTGGTGGATAGAAGATAAAATTATAAAAGATAAAATTATTACAATTTAGAGATAGTTAAATTTAATATCATGTCAAAACAATTGCTTTAAAAAATGTTATGGAAACCGTTAAGCAAATTGCTTTTCTTAATTGTGTAGATATATTTATCTACAGATATCATATTCTCTATAAAGAAAATAGTAATTATTCTTATTTATTCCATAAAATTATAATCTCCCCGCTATAATTCGAAAAATAAATATCAGTTAACGCCAGCAAAGTCTAATAAGGGGTTAAGGGGTTGATTGGATAATTCTTGGCTATCATGTAAACATAGCTAAGTGAAAATTTATTTACAAAGTTATAAATAAATACAACTGATATCCATTAAAGAATAAATAAAAAATATGAACTAGCTAGTATAAAAATACATATTAATTAAAATACGTCTGTCCATCTACTATTGAAATTAGACATGGATCCAGATTTCTCAAAATTTATCATTTCAAAAAAATACTAAAAAATTATTATATTAATAATTTTGAAGTATTTTGTTATCAATAATTTAGTAGCTTTTATTATATTTTCCAGTCATTTGTCAATAATTTGCTGCATGTCTTTAAGTTATCCTAATACATGTCTTTTATTTTTTTTGGATCAAGCTTCCATTAACTAAATATTTTTTTAATACTTTAATATAATCTTTAATAATATCGCCTATTCGCTATTCATTTTATTTTTAATTTTCATTTAAATTATATATGATATATTCCCAGATGTGAAACATTTTAGCAGAGTTTCGTTTTTTAATTTATATTTTTTACATTCTTTTTATTTTTTTTAATCTAATAATTAAACTATGTTTTATGATCGAGGAAAACCAAAATTAAAAAACTAAATAAAAAATAAATTTGTTTTAATCGTCATAAAAATTAAAAAAATACATTGGGCAAAAAGCTGATAAATTAAAATGTTAAGTTATATTATACTCCGAGCCCGAGATTTCGTTCCATGACTAATTTCTCGAACGACTTTTAGTGAATTCATTATTTTGATTCATTTTTACAATGAATCACTCAAATGACTGCGATAAGATTCAGCAATTTTTTTCAAACATTAAATAAATCATAAAATGGAGTGCAAACAGGAGCGATATTTTAAATGACCGAAATAGAAAATGAAAAAAAAATAAAGATATTGTTTACTAAAATTTATTGTAAGCAAAATTTTAGAATTTCTCACAATATTTTCAATTATCAGTCGATTATCGATTTTACTGCATGTGTGGTCCTTAAAAATATCGGCTAATGTATTTTATTATATTTTGATATATATTGTAAGAAATATTTCTGAAA
Organism: Druceiella hillmani; assembly: GCA_039881145.1. Classification (NCBI taxonomy): domain Eukaryota; kingdom Metazoa; phylum Arthropoda; class Insecta; order Lepidoptera; family Hepialidae; genus Druceiella; species Druceiella hillmani. The sequence continues at coordinate 3,069,288 of JAYKKI010000048.1, read as the reverse complement.
TCCTCTATGGTAAATAATTTAATTCGTATGAGTGCTCAGATTAAGAAAATCACGCTGTATGCATTTTTAAAGCACAAAAACCTAGATTCACGACAGGAAATGGCTACGAGCTTGAAATTTAATATGCTTTGCATTCCGCGTACTCCGCCTATTAGTATTCAGATGAGAAAAAGTCTTAATGCATACCGTGAAAAGCTTTTTCAATCTCCGATGTTTTCTATGTAATTCATGCCCGAAAATATGGGCTATATTTATAAATTATAGGTATGAAATCGTAAAATTTTCGTATTCAAAAACCAGTTGAATAATTTGATATATAAACTTGTTATAGAGTTATTAGGTTCATATTTAGAATATTATTTTTTCTAACTGTTGGGAAGAGAAAAGCATGCATGGGAAAATGTTATGATTGTGCATTTATAAAAATAAAAGAACCTTCAAATTTGTTCAAACTAATAAGTTAAATTCTCTAATATTTTCTATTAGTTATCAAAAATCGTTTTGTGACACTTAAATAAGTAGCATAGCATTTAATAAGATATGCTAAATATTACCACTCTATTTTTAAAAAAGTCAGTTTCAGATATACCTCACAGTCATATTAAAGATTCTTGGCTCGATTGTTTGAGTGGCTGGAGTTGCAGATATTAATTTCGGAATTATTTGTGTAATTAATGAACGTCTGAATTATATTGCAAAATTGTTATGGCTCTATAGTATTATTTATAATAATATAAGCTGTACCCGCGATCTGGATCGCGTGTACACTTTTACAATATATTTTTATATTAACGGTAAGTCATTACGTATAAGGCCATCTATTACAATATTTTTAAAAGTAACCTTGAATAATTAAGTACATTTTGTATTATTGAATTTATTATTTGCAATGTCTTCTTTTTAATCGGTCGATTACAGTAAAATATAGACTCTGTTTAATCAAGACTCAACAGAATCCACCAGTAAGAATTTCATTCAAATTCGAATTCAAACAATATTTTTATTATATTACTTTTGTGATATTCCATTAAATTTCTTTTCATAGTACATTTATTGTACGGATAAGGCTAATACTAAACGTACCAAAATAATTAAATTACAGATATTTAAAACATATTAAAATTTCAAACAAATTGAGGGAAACAAATAAGCTTATAACTAGTACATAAAACATTGAAAATATTTATGTGCAACAGACGACCGATGACGTCATATACCACCGTGCGTTGACCCGCATTCGGATTGCTTACTCGAGCACATAACCCTCTAGCAACACTCTACATGTCATTTCTTGGCGTGCACATTTCGCGAATATATATTCAAGTGGAAAATTTTACTGCGCCTTTTAAAGTGCACGTAGCGCCATCTATTGATGTACATATATATATATATATATATATATATATATATATATATATATATATATACAATAGATTATGTAATTACTAAGCCTCCGGGAGTTAGGTCTCTAAAATAAATTGAGTTTTGGAAATAATAAATTCCCACATCTCCTGACTAAGTGAACCGATACCTATAAAATAAAAAATAAATATTGTTTCAAGTCAACACCCAATTTTTTTTCGAAAACCCCATTTGAATGGAGGTAATAATTTTTACGTGATACTTTTTCAATAGACAGACACAAATAGACAGATACACAGATACAGTCAATTAGACAAAATTTTCAAAAACAATATTTTTATGTTCTAATACTTTTATAATGCGCCCCTAAGTCACTTCAACGCTGACAAGCCAATTTAACAGTTTTACTGCACGTGTAGATAGAATTACACGACAAAAAAGATGATTGATGAGATTTTTTCAAATTACATATAAAATATACTAATATAACTTTTAACATTCAATTTCGTAAAGGAATAGAAGTTCCGTGAAATATATTCATCGGCTACAAAGTTTATTGCCTACAATATGTATATTCAACCGTATGGCGGCGAATTCATAATGAAAGTTTATGAAAATCTTTTAATCTCAATACTTCACGAATAGCCCGAGGCAAAAGAACCGGCGAGAAACAATCGATGTGGAAGTTTTGAACGAACTTAATTAAGAATTTATCGTCAAATATTGGAATATTTTCGCTTTATTATTAAATTGAACTTATCCTAGCAATGTACGTTGATAAATACTGTATTAATTAAATTATTTGATTGGAATTCACGAGTAGATACGTTCTTATACAAGCAAGTTTGACGTATTTATCTCTTTATATTACATTTCAGAGTAGCCATTATTGTATTTAAACGCTTTAACCTGTTAACATAAAATACAAAAGAAAACATTAGAATTATAAATTTACTAATTTTTAAAAATATGTAAAATAGCAAAATGCATTTAATACAGACAGCTAAGTGTTAAGGTAAATGTATATTGTAGAAAATTGCAGTTAAATTGATCTTAAAATGTAATGCAGTGTAAAGATGTTGACTACAAAACCTTTGTATCTTATATACAGTTTCAAAGAAAAAAACGTAATTTTAATTGGGCAGAATAACGTTTCTCCGATTTTCAAAGTGGAAACCTCGTACGCCCAGAAGGGGATTAGTGTATACCATCACATTAAATAATTCTATCTCTTTATTGTTTATGTATTCTTTATGATTGAGCGTGAAGAGTTGGTATGACAATACATAGGAAATAATCATTAATAAGTAGTTGGAATACAGACTTTAGACTGTAATAGTTGCTTATAGCTACTAATCCAGGGTAAGTTTTGTTCCATTTAATACCCATTTTCTAAATTTGTTAAGAATTGTGATTATATTTTCATATAACCGTAATTAATATTTGAAAATTTTGTTGCTTTTTTATTCCTCATCCCAAAAATTAAGCACATTCCCTTACATTTGTAATTTCCATACCACATTTTGAGTTCGTGATTATATCTCGCATAGACAATGCCTTAGGTCTTATCAGGTGATATAATTTATGTGCCTAGTCGTCCATATATTTGAACCTTTATCTAAATTGCAGACATAGAACTCATTGATAAACATGGTAGATGGCTTGATTTTGGGCCAAATGCGACTTAAGCTCTGAAAATAATCATCAAACACTTTGCCATGAAGGAAAATATTAAAATACTCGATGGTCCAAAAAAGAACAATTGCTTTCTTCTCTGTTTGTCTATATTTTCTTTCACAATCTGTTAGAGTTCGATTTTCGTAAGTGATTATCCTAGGGTTATTTTTATTAGTTTTTAATAAAACAGAACATCACCATTGTCGTGTACAGCAAATTCCTAGATTTATTCTTTACATCATACATGGTGGATCAATCTATTCTTCCATTTGTTTATTTCACAATCAAATGAACTCTTTACAACTAAGAGTGTTCTGCTATCCTACACTGATAAGATTTTGCTACCCTTACTTCTGTAATATACTCGTTGCCAATAACTTATTTCCAATATCGACAAGTCGCATCTAAACAAATGAAATTCCTACATCACATTCTATTATTTTTTTCGTTATCCACATTGAATATATAAAAGATTTCTTATATATTAAGGTAGGTAACCTCAGTTTGCAGTCCGTTTTTTTCTTATTAGTGTTTCTATTTTTCATTTTTCTATTCTATTTTCCGTTATCTCTTATTTAACCTTGTTTTATAAAATCTTCGATAACATACTGACTTTTATGTCATTTCTTTTCTTTTATACTCTTTTGACATGTAGAATCTTGTAAGTTGTACCTAATACTCCATTTCCTAATACTCATTCATTTGCCATATTTAGATATATTTTTTCTTAAGATTCCTTTTTCCTCCCATATCTGCCATACTTAAGATATTTTTTTTTTCTTAAGATTCCTTTTTCCTTCAAGTGTTTTTTTAAGTACATCACTAAATTTATGTCATTAATCTTACTTTTTTCTTCGAGTTCGTAACTTTCTATTTGGTGACTTACTTCTCTTCGTGAATTTGCTGCTATGAATACTTTGTTCAATATAACTTCGTCACTCATTGTAAAAAAATGTTTTCCCTTCTTCCGACATTTCATGGTTTTCTATTGATCATTATCATTATCATATTATATTTTAATTTCTTAATCTGATTCCTCATTTTATCAAAAACATTTTGAACTTTCTCCTTCGTCTTGTTTGATGAGGCGAAAATATGCATTTCATATATTTGTTTTATTTTCTCTCGGATAAAGAACAATCATATATTTGATATGATTGATAGCTATTTTGAAACATTGACTTCTTTACTATTTTCTACATTTGCACTTGATAAGTTATAAAATATTTCTTGAAGTTCTATTCCTTCTGGAAATAGCAGTGTTGCTGCTATCTCCTTTGTTGGGGTTTTGTATTAGATATTTCAAGGTAATTCGTACCGACGTCATCCTTCGCTGTTCCCATCTTATATCCACTGAGGCGCTGCCCGCCTCGAGATCTAATTTTACTGATGATGATAAACGATTAGGCATTTGGAATGTTAGATATATTGAATTGTTTGTAAGATGTTTAATGGTGAATACGCTTCTGATTTAATGGGAATAACTATTTCTGGAAATAAAATGACATAATTATAATTTAATATAGCCATTATTTCATTATAATATATCAGCTGTCTACTATTTTATTGAATTAGATCATATCATTGTTTCCACTGGATTTAACTAGGTGTTATAATGTCAGCTCGCCAGGTGGCGTTGCAAGATTTTGTTGCAAACGAATGTTCCCATTTTTCTCCAAAACCGTTTGACCGATTTAGATTCTGTTTTGGGTAAAAAAGTTTGTGATTTAAGCGCAAAGATTATTAGGTATTACGTTGTTAACTCATCAAGGGGTGCTGCAAAATTTTGTTGCAAACGAATTTTCCCATTTTCCTCTATAATTGTTTCACCGATTTAGACACGGTTTTCTGCAAAATATTTGGGACTAATCGGCGATGGTTCTTAGATAGGCGTTAGCTCACCAGGAGGTGCTGCAACATTATGTTGCAAACGACTGTTTCCACTTATCTTCGAAAAGTATAAAATAAAAAGAAAATTAAAAATTTATTAATTTAATTAGAAGTACTATTTTATTTTTATATAAATTACATTAAAATTATATACAAAATTATATTAAGATAAAAGATTAATAAGATGCACACGATTTGTTTTAAGTATTAAATTATATATTTATAGCTATAATTATCCTCAATTATTTTTTAAAAGTTTAAATACAACAATTTACTACTGAAAATACCAAAAAATACTACTGATAAATAGAAAGCTCTGCTAACGTATTGCAGGTACCAAGAGAATATATATATCCGTGTAAAAAATTAGATGTGCAGTTACTAATAATGATGCAAATACAGCATGAAAGAAGCAATGATAGGTGAATATTTATATTTTTTCCACACCATTAATTTGGTAGTTCTCTTTAAACTTTGCTTCAATTAACGAATCAATAACAAAGTCAAAAATGTTGTTAAATGGATTAAGAATAATATGGAGATTTCGGGTAAGCCAGAAATAACAGACTGCTGGTAGAATAAAAAAATTTATTAGGTGTCAAAACCTAATGAAATTTGACATATTACACGTTAGATAGGTCTTGGAAATGGAAAAGATTGCTTCTCAATTTTTGCTTAATTCTAAAGATATACTAAATAGGTCTGACATACAGACTGATAATGAAGCGGCGAAGAAAATTGAGATTATTGATAATATTTGAGTTCGTTACTAAAGAATAATCTGTAAAAAATTATGTCATTTTTTCTGAAATAATTTCTATGTTTTATAAAATATGAGGAAATTTATGCTGACAGTAAATTTGATTATGTATTACGACCAACTCTTTCAGCTATGTGCTCATTAAAAGAAATTGGGAATTTTGAATCTTATGCACACGCAGCTGCAGGAATACTTTTAGAGCACCAGTTTAAAAATTTACATTTCAAAGACCCAACTGAATGTAGCATGGCCATGCAGTAACTAACAACCCCGATCAAAGAAAATATGTCTAACCCAATAGTGAATAAGATGAAGACTTACTAAAGGACCACAATTTTTAGCTACACCATAAAGAATTAGCTTTTGGGCAAAAGCAAAGAAAAATACAGATAAATATAATGAACTCTCAGTTTATTCATCAAACCTAGTATGCCCACATAAGTCAAACCCATTGAAGAATGGGAAGGGTTCAAAACTGTTTTTCCTCTTATTAATACACACACACACACACACACACACACACATATATATATATATATATATATATATATATGTGTGTATATATATATAATATATATATATATATATATATATACACGTATATAGATATATATCAAACCCAGTATGCTCATATAAGTCAGACCCATTGAAGAATGAGAAAACTTAAAAACTGTATTTAACAACTGGATTATATATACCTGTATGTTTAAGTATTTCGAGAATGTATATGGTAATTATCCCTACTTTGGTGATTTGCGATAAATGCTTTATGGCTTGTGCAACAATCAACAATGCGAGAAACCAATTATCCTTATCGTGAAAATGCCTCAAAAATACGTTATTTTTGGGTGGTATCTATAATTATTTTATTTTGTAAGCGTGCTATTTATCAATTAAAATCGTTATTAAAATATCATGTTTTATTAGGTTCTAAAGCCTCCCACTGAAACTTACGGACACAAATATATATCGATACTTTTTGACCGAGTACCGAGTAAGTATCTATACTTTCTTTCAATCTAAGTAATCACAAACAAATTATCAATACCCTAGAATAAGCATATTTAATATTGATTCGTAGATTTGATCAAAGTCCATTGCTTGGAGATGAATGGCGCAGAAAATGTATATACGTATGATTATGTTGTTCTTTTCAGGGCCGTTTTTTTTCCGTAGATTTGGCATTGTATCGGTAGTAATATATTGGATTATACATACAGTTACATACGAATATTGAATGATTGCGCAACGTCTTAATATAAGCAACACAGTTAAATCGTTAAGTATGCTTATTGTATCAAAACACCTGCGTAAATTGTCGTACATGTTTGCATGTGTATAACACACGTATATTTCTCAGTATACAAAGGGTTTAATAACTTGTTTTTTTTCGATTTTTTGGTATAATCTTACAATTTAATGCGTTTATATTGATGACTGATAATCTTTTTAATGACCTTAGTATAACGTAACTTGTCCATTTCTACAAAATTGACTATCTCAGCTTTATTGATTGATTTTTTATTTCCTTCAACTTTCGTAAGAAGTCTTTTTGAGGCTCAAATTTGGTACAAATGTGCAACGTATGTAAAGGCACTTTAATGTGTAGATCACTGAGTGTTACAGTAATAACTCTAAACGTGTCTGCATGCGTGTTCGTTGTGAAAAAGGACTTGTTTTTGGTTAGATGACGGATATTCAGATTGAATAACCATTCAATTGGTGCAGTAGCGAATCCTAATATTCACTGATAATGTCTTGCATCTTCCAAGTATTCTATGAGCATCACATCATGAGAATGTCAGGAAATCACTGCAATGACTTTTCTTGCAGATGGAATTGTTTACATTTTATTTTGGGAACTTTCACCAGCTTTCTCCCAATCCCATATGTTGTTAAAAACGTCTATGAAACATAGCAAAACTATATTTAAATAAGTTCAAAACTCTTGAATTTTCATACAAATGCATCTTTGGTCAATTGTTTAAACCACAGCATCTACCGAGTGATATAATTTTTAATACACAAATCATCATGAAAAATGAGTGCGCATAGTTTACTGTGATATTTGCTATGTAAGATATATAAGACCTTAGATGGTATTCATTTAATATGAGATTACGAATTTTTGTAACGATTTTATCTGTCATAACAGTTTTTGTATCTTCGGAGCATTTATCATCTTGGATAGGTACATGATAATATACTTAAGCAGCCCACTTATTTAGCACTGGAAATTGAGAGAGAAATTCATTCGAAATTGCACACCACTTCATTTAGAGGATCGTAATTGACATTTAACATAGTCATATTTCACTTGACAAATATCATGGTCATTTGATTATACTTGTGTCATCTCTATGTTAGGTCAGAAACACTCAAAAAGCGTTATAGCGTAGATACAAAATTTATAGCCACTAAATTTGATGAAATATCCATAAAATAAATATTAAAATTAAATGAACAATTACATAAATTAGATATTAAAATTAAATGAAAAAATATAAAGAAGTAATTAATGTCAAAAGTTTTAAAGATAAATTTTAGTCTCATTATGAGTTTTGTGTATGTTTGAACTAAAAAATGTAGCACGATAGTTATGACCATAAAAATAAAATAGCTAAATACACAAATCCCCGTTTAGCCATACTCATTTGACCTGGTATACTGTATTTTATGTATGCAAATAAACTTTTTAGATACATGAAAAATATTGCTCACTAAATATATATTTAAAATATTTGCTAGTGGAAAATTAGCAAATACAAAAATATACACATCAATAAAGGGCAAACATTACTGTGTAAAAACAAAGTAACTTTGTTTTCTACCATAATGTTCTGCATTAGATTAGTAAAAATTATTTAGATGGGTTATTATTTAAAGAACAAATATTGTGGGATTTTAGTAGCAATAATACACCAAATTAATAAACATATTTTCTAGCCTGTTTATTTATTTTGCATCACAACATGTTTAGCAGAAACATAATTTAGTAGATAAATTCTCTTTGGTTTCAATACCTGTGGTAGAAACCGAAAAAGTGGAGAAATTAAAAAAATTAAAATTGAAGTCATGTAGTGTAGTAAATTCTTAATGGTTTGAATTATTCTACATATTAGGACCCTAAAAATAAATATTTTTGTTACTTCAGAATTTTTCCAGACAATATTCTAATATTGATCATCATATGTGTATACAACTATAATTATTCTGTATATTCATGGTTATACAATTTTAATTTTATCTGTAAACGAATTAATACACATTGTCAAACATTTAAATAAATACCCTTTTATTCTAATAATCTTGAAATTAATTTTGTTATAAGTAAAACTTTCTTAATTACGTAACATCGCCATTTACTGTAAATATAAAAATATGTAATAAATGAAACTACAATTGATCTAATAAAATACTATAATGCAATTGGCAGTAAAAATAATTATTTTTTAAGCAATTCTTTGTACGTTTGAGGAAAATGGTCTGGACTGGAAAACACTAGTTATAAAGCACAAACCATTTTGCAGTGGACACAGTGGCAGTGAACAAGTACAAATCTTACTGAAATTAAAATAAAATCATTTGGTAGTTTGATAACATCGTTTTTCAGTTTTTCATAGGTATGAATGTTAATACTATCATTCATCCCTATGAACGAGTAGTGTAATCCATTACTTTTCTATGTACATCCACTTTAGCCAAAAATATTAGTTATCAACATTTCTATATGCTTACTCTTGCACGAAACATAATATCGTAGAAAAAATAATGTTAACTCTTTTGAAATGGTGTAAAAAAATATTGCATCCAGCATTACTCTGATAATGAAATTAAAATGTTAGTTAAATCATAATTTTTTCTCAAAACCGTTAATGTGTATAATTTCTGTGTCAAATTTTCAGGTATTTTTTTTTCGTAATCCTACATTAAATATACACAAAGGGCTTTCCAAGAATCTAACTTTTTTACTAATCACCTCAGGCATATTTCATGCATGACTGCACTATATTTTAAACAAGTTAAATTTTTAGATACTTGACAGCCTATTGAGGGTTAAATGTATGTGATGGGCGAGAATTGTTTTAGTCATGCAATTTCTTCTGGAGAAAATTCTGAATTTAAGTTAATTCATAGTTTTTAAAATTTTGTTAATTCCTACAAAAATTATAGTCGATATAAATATAGCTTTAACATAACAATCGTGTTTACTACGTGGATGTCTCTTCGAGGACCTTTATATTACAAAATATTGAAACAAGTGTGACTTCGAGAACATCAACTGTTTAAATCGTAACATACAGCATGATAAAATGTAAAAGTCTACGGAAATTCTCATGTACAAGACAAACACTTTGCATGTTAATCAATTTTAATAAACGTGAAATTACTAATACGGTCGATATTTATTTAAATTTGAAATCAAATAGTAAGCCACTGTATACAGTACATTGAAAATTAACATTATTTTGTTTATTAATGACTTTAGTATTATTTTTTAATTAAAAATTAATTCAACTGCAATGTGAAATTATCATTTTAATACGTAGTATAATTGCAACAAAAATCTTGATTTTCGTATAATATTTTAATTTCATTTGATCATTTCATACTCAATTTTAAAGGTATTTTCTAACGAATAATAGACTTAACAATAATAGTTGATTTATCATGTTTGTAATAATTTTTATTTTGAGTTATGAAAATTCCTTTTTGATATAATCGATACTACAAACTGTGGACATTAATTTGTATTGGTCATAGTACATATGAAATACAAATTTCAGGAAAAGTAAAAAATATGCATGTTAATTTTTTCCACTGATACAATAAAAATTGTAAAATATTTCGTAGACAAAATAAAAATAATTCCATAATACCCATGCTAAATATAATAAACATTTAAATTCGATGGAAATTTTATGTTTTTGAAAGTGCGTCTCTACGAGTTTATATACTAAGTTTAATTTATATTGAGTTACGTTAACACTTCATAGTAATAAGTGGAAAAACGTATATCTTCGTTTTCCACGTCGGAGGCAAGTTTCCGACTTTTTTCAGTTTTATTCTGCATTCAGTCTTTTAACCGATTTCAAAGAAATGAAGGTACTGAATTCGACTGTAGCTTTTTATGTAGGGACACATGTTAACGCATATCTCCGGCATGTTTGAACCAATTTTAATTATTTTAGTTTCGGAGGACATAGTTCAAAAATGGTTTCATGTAAATTTATTTAAGATCTGAGGTTGTATGGAAATGGGAAACGGAAGGTGATCACTTATGATTGAAAATTTTTGTTTCGTTGCGTACAATGTTGTTAAGAAAATAGTTGCAACGTCATCAGTTAGATTAGTATGATAATAGCCTACACGGTTATGTTAATGGGTCTACTCAATGGCTGAGAGCAATCACCCTTGATAAAAGTATTTTTTAAAATCAGACAAAAACTCCCGTACCTGACATAGGCAGTGAACTCATTGATTTACACTTTAAATTCCTATGAAACTTTAAATCGATATAATCTTTCATCTGTGAAAGTTTATATTCATGCTATTCAGCATACTTTGTTTAAATAGTCTTTGAATTTGTTTCCGTTAGTGTAATATTTAAATAAAAGTTTCTTTCCAATGTCCTTTAAGTACTTTTGATAATAGGGTTTTCATTTAAAAGTTTGAACTATTTAAATTAACTCTTTATTCGACTAAAATTCAAGTGGTATGGAAATATCCATGTTTGAGAGTATTTATGTTTGAGACGGTTTAAATATATTTCTTTACAAATGATTAATACGAAACATAATGAACGTAACGTAATTATATATATATATATATCTAAATGATAATGATATTTACTCGTTAGATCATTTCAATAGAAAACACCCCATACGTAAACAAAACGTATGTAAATGAAATTTATGTAAATTCATGATAGTGTTAATTAAACTCTTGATCATGATTGCAAAAACATTCGTGCTGTCTTTATGTTTATTCAAAGTGTACTCACAATTACTACTTAATGAAATGATTTACATGGTAATGGAATGTAAGTAGAATTAAATCTTATTGTCGTGTTTAGAATTTGAAAAAAATATAAATTTCAACGTGATTAAAAATGTTTATGTGTTTGTTAAAAATAATTGCGACTTAATAATAAGTTGGTAAGAAAATGGGATACAAAGATAAGAAATTTTAAATGGCTTTAAATATTACTAATTAACTCATATAAATTACCCCTTCAGATCTTTGATAATAATTTTTTATGTTATTTCCTCGAAATGTTTGCTGCTTATTTAAATGACAATCTTAATTCATACGGAGTGTTTAATTATTTTGTTTTACAAATATATTTTTACACTATTGTGCACGCCGATATTTATTTTGTTTATTTAAAAAACATATTTCCAAATAGAATTTTATGTTACAAAAAATATTTTATTTTTATCCACATGCACCAAAACGAAAATAAATATTTTTATCTATAAAGCTAAGCGAATACTGAGATTTTTTCACAATTAGGTAGGTACAACTTGTTGGAAATGTGCCCCAACGTGATTATTTCAACAGTGGAATTTAAACTTCATTTCCGTAATGAATTTCCGTCGAGCTGCTTGTGTCGTTGCTCTTATGCTACGTAATCGAAAGAACCATAGCCAGGGCCATCTTTAATGTTAGATGCTTATAATGATTTTCATTGATTATGACAAAGAGTCATCTTTATTAAATGTATGATGAACTCAGAGAAGGTATAAAAAATTCTTTTATTGAAAAAAAAATTCATTAAAAGTTATTACTAACTATAATATTATTAATTATTTGAACGGATAGATTAATTATTATTAATAATATCATTAGTTTCTAATTAGTAATTGAAAAAAAAATTAATTCCACTTGTGAAATTATTATGTCTATATTCTTTCAAAATTTAATCCCAATAGGGGGGAGGTGCTTCTTTTCTACTTCATATATAATATTTTTCTTTTTTGAGATATTGTAACCCGTTTCATCATATGAACCTGAATCTGACGTCACTTTGAACGTCAAGTGACTCAAATCTTGACGTTAAATGAAACAATGACCTATAAAAACAGTACTTGGAACTCCGCAAGTGGTTTAATAAATTACAAGTGCGTTTTTTTCCTCTGCATCAGAAACTTGATCTCTCTACGTTTTGTTTTTCAAAATGAATACAAATCGCAACGTGGTCTGTATGTAATATTTTGTATATTTTAGAACTACTGTCGTAAAAATTACAGTGCCCGCTTACATTAAAGGGACTCTTTATCCCATGCTGATTCACTATTTAAGCTTTTATATCTACGTGTTTCTTTATCAAAATTTTTGTATAAACAGCACTTTTTCATAGCTTTAGACTAAAATCTTGAAGGCAATTTTTTATATCTTACAGTACTTGGCATGAAACTTTTAGCTTATCAATTCATATTTATATATAATTCTGCTGTTCACTCATTGTTTATTTGTTGTGTATTTTCAGGTGCATTTAAATTACGTATCCAAGTAATTTCAATGCACCCAAAATAAGAAGGCAAAAATTATTTTGGCCCAAAATAATTAATATTTATCTGGTATTATTTCAGCCTTAATACATATAAATGTTTTATTTATTTTGGTTAGATAATGACTTGTTCTTACAGAAAAGATTTAGGATATTAATGTCCTGAAAATAAAAAAATAGTCGTATATGTGTAATTTTTCTCTAAATATTTCCGTCATTTGGCAATTAGTGACATATATTTTAAACACAAAAAAGTAGTGGCTCAAGTTGAAAAAAAGATTATCTTTTCAAATTTTTGCATGCCCCCGAATTTATTGTTACAGAAAGGTTTGCTTGTAGCGCGGAACACATGACAATTATATGATATAAAGACCGGTGAATAACATAGATTGACTAGAAGAATACAGCCCAAGAAGTGCAGTTTAGAACTAATATATTTTGTCGTCATTTTCTTCATAATAATGCTAAATTAAAGTGAACTCGGCGTTATTGGGTACTAATTCGGTTAACTAGACGATTTAATAGCTGAAAGTAAATAGTATTATTCTATATAAATAGCTGTATTCTATATAAATAGTATTATTACGGTAAATTTCGTAGGGGTCTATTTCTAATTGATAATGCCTTTGAATTCACCAGCATTTCATCATTACTCTTCTGGCATTCATTTCAAATTTAGATACTGAAACTCCAGTTAATTTTGCCTTATGTAATTACAACTTGCATTTGCGATTAGCATATATAACCTACTTCCTCATGGCGTGGTTGATCCATTCCCTCATGATGATGTTTTAATGTCGACAAGTATTCATAGACTTTTAGGAGGCAGGATTCATAAATTATAATAAATAGTCCGTAGTAGAAGTCCGCTTAACTACATTTTCTTAGATTTGACATATTGAAGCTTGATCCTAATTTTTAAGAACCAAACCTAATTCATCCTACTTATAATCACTCTAAAAATCAGGATTCCATCGCTAAAAACCAACCTAATAAATATTAGTTTTGAACTTCTCTAGTCACAGATTTTATTCTCATTATTTTATATCGATTCGATATAATTTATTCTATATTTATAATTTATTTTACATTTTCAGGTGATTTCGACCAAAAATTCAAGCATAAAATAAATCCGGAAAAACTAACTATAACGTACTACAATGATCGAATCCCAAAGGGGAAAACATATAATTTGAAGGAAGCTGGTGAACGATTACTAAATAACAAAGATTTTAGTTTAAATGACAATCTGAATATTTATATGGGCGGTTTTAGGACTTCATCGAAATCTGAAACTGCCCTTATGATAAAAGATGAAATGCTCAAAATTCATGAACCAATTATTATAGTGGATTACTATCGTTATTGCAATATTTTCGTTGGTTATATGCAATCAAGCCTCAATTTATACAATATAAGTGAAATTATAACCAAATTCCTTATCGAACTTGTTAAGGCAGGATTACCTTTAAAAAATATATACATTATGGGCCACAGTCTCGGAGCTCATTTATCCGGATATATAGGACGTGCCTTTCAAAGAGATTACGGAGAGAAATTACCGAGAATTACGGGTACGGATCCAGCAGGACCTTGCTTTGATGGAGCAAATCTGGAAGAAAGTCTTAATAAGGATGATGCTGAATACGTAGACATATATATGTTTAATAGGGGGCAGTTGGGTACGGCAAGCGCTCAGGGAGATGCTGTGTTTTACGTAAACGGTGGGGGACCAACTCAACCTGGGTGCGATTCTGCAGACTCGTTGCTAATTAAAGGACCCTTGAATTTGCAGTGTAGCCATGTACGTGCAATGCAGGAATACTGGACTCATACTATCAAAGAACGTGGTATAGGTCAGGAATGTGCAAGTATTGGGCATGCAAAAAAGGGTAGTTGTGATGGAACCATCGTGACGGCTGGTTATCATTCACCGCCTATTAGTGGAATATATCACGTGAACCACGAATACGACATGAAGAAAATATTTCCATGGTAACAAAACTTTTTGTTTACGCTCTTCTAGCTTGTATCCTCAAAAATTCGATGCGTTATAATAACTAATTATAAATATTAACTTAAGTTATGAAAATCAATATTGCATTTTTCTCATATTTTTGAACGATATATGCTTTCGAAAATTTCAGAATGTTGAATCGGACAGATAATTGTGCTGTAATAAATTTATATATAAAATGTATTAATACTATTTTAACTCAATTGATATATTATTTCTCCAAATATTTAAAAAAAAATTACGAAAATCGCGTTGGAAGTTTTTATATGTGCGTCTTTTTTTATAATATAAGCAACCTTTAACAAAACGTTGTATCAAATTCCATCCCTAAAAGATTGAAAAGAGAAAAATGTGTTTTCAAGGATTTAATCTTTCTATTTATATCAGCGGTTCTCAAACGGTGCAAGTAGTGGTACGCGAATCATTGCTGGTGTAGTAAGGTTTCTAAAGGTAATACGCAAATAAAGACCATGCTTATTAATACATTTTTAAGATTTCAAAAATATTGTAAATGTAAAATGTAATATTTCTTTTTAAACGAATAAATATATTTGTAAGCTGCATTAATTTCTCATTGCCTTGTGAGACATAAACCTATTCTAATAACCTATTCAATAGTTTAAAATAGAATTACATCATAATGCTATCGCAATAATAAAATATTATAGTACATCGTTCATCTGTGTTTCACATGAGTGGTACCTGTACTGCTGATCTTGTACTATTGATCTTTGCAGTATGAAATTTAGTGGATACATTTCTCCTACAAAGCAGTCGTCCACTCTCGCTGAATTTTTTTTTAATCTTTTTTTAAGATTCGGTACCTTAAAATGAAAAAAATGGAACCTACATAAGATCGCTAACATGTTTGTCCCGGTATGTTTGACCGGTTTTTCAAAGGAGGTTTTTTAGAAACCTTTTAATGTATCTAACTTATATTTAGCGTAGTAATAAAACTTACCGTGTATATTTCAATACATTAACATTCAAAAGTTTAATCAAATAAGTTTACTAGTTAATGGTTTCATTTTTATTTCATATTAGAATGAATGTTTGAAAGAAAGGGTTTAAATTGCTATATTGGATTTTTATAAATAACTTAAGGTGTTATATGCGCGCTTAATTCTATAACTTCACTTAATATATATATATATATATATATATATATATATATATATATATATATATATTACATGGTTAACTGAAAATTTTAAAGCACGAAATATTCACTTAATTGCTTGTTGAATTTTTGAACTAGAAAAACGTGTAAGATGTTGCTAATTAAATAACCCATTCTTAAACAATTGCCATTTTCAAGTTTTAATTAGGCTTTCATTTATATGCTGCGATGCTAAATTTGTATAATAAGTCGACTTTTTGGGACTGTTGTGTACAGAATAAAAATATCAAGATAAATATTTATATGTAATTTCACCCGGTCTTTGAAATATAGTACTTTACGTTAACTTAAGGGTTAAGTGCCCTGCAGTGATGCACACCGGGTGTCACGAGGCACCATCAAGATAGCTAGATGCCAAGCGACATTTTTTTTTATGCGAGTATGAATATTAATCAAGACAAGTATTATTTCGCTAAAAGAAAAATTTATTATACTGGTAATTCAGTCTTTTTCAAGCTTTTCTTCAATATAATATAATATTTTGTTATTGAGAAATAAATTACTTCTCTTTAATAAAGGCTCAAATCAAAAATGTCGTAGATTGTTTTCGTTTTATATTTTGAAGAATAGTCCGAAAATAAATTCTTAATACACCAATTAACCACGCTCTACATGTATGTGAATATGCAAAACCATAGCTAAAATCCATAAAGGATAATTAATTTTACTGTTAATTTCTTACGAAATATGAATAAATTATATTAATTTAATTGTACCGTTCTCAAAGTGAGTTCCAAATATGAACTGATTTAATTTCTGTCTATAT
This sequence comes from Druceiella hillmani, assembly GCA_039881145.1. Lineage (NCBI taxonomy): Eukaryota > Metazoa > Arthropoda > Insecta > Lepidoptera > Hepialidae > Druceiella > Druceiella hillmani. The sequence continues at coordinate 3,052,123 of JAYKKI010000048.1, read as the reverse complement.
GCCTTAAATTCGACTAAAATAAATACTTTGTAATAATGTCAAGCAAAAATTAATAAGCCACAATTTTACGAAATTAATAACACGATGAACTTTCCACAGCAGCCGAGTTGTATTTAGAACGTAGCGATAAAACTTAGTTTCCACACTTTATCGATATAAAGCCCAAATACCCAAATGAAAATGCAAAATCTATTTAAACTTTTCAACCACTAAGCAATATTGCCCTGGGCGACCTCATTTTCACAAAACGGTAACTGCAGTACGGAAATTCGATTAGCAATTATTTGATTCTACGGCGGGCAGTAAACAAGAGGAACTTTTTATTCAATTATTTTCACTTTTATTTACTAATTTCCATTGCAATGTGCTTTAAAGATTTAAGTATATAAGTAATTTTGTGGATAAGGCAAAAAATATTTTTCGAAAAATTTTCATTATGTTATTACGATGCAATTATAACTAGTTATGCGATTTACGAGTAAAAGAAACTTTAAAATCTTTAGTTTATATTGGTATCGCTAAAAGATATTTACGATCCAGCAAATTATGGGATATTTCCATTCGGTTTGTTTCAAGTTACTATTTTTGTGTTACGATTGGCATAGCCTTGTGTTGTTGCAGTGCAGCATAAAAGAAATTAAACAGAAGGGAGAGGAACAATTTTAGATACTTTTCATAGTAACATAAAATTTAATGAAAAAAATAGGGTGGAAACTAATCCATAACGCTATTTGTTAATTAAAGTACAATATCTCGTGGAGCCCCACCACGAAAGAAAATCATACGTGTCTTTTATTTTAAAAATAAATTAAATTTCTTGTAAGTTTTCATCCAGCCTCGGATGAAAACTTATAAGAAATTTAATTCTTCATTTTTATTAATTAAATTCATTCATTCATTGAAAATTAAAATTAGAAAATAATATTGGCCTTCATATCAAACTTTTATATTTTTTCATTAAAAAAGAAATCATATTTTTATTATCATAATTTGTCATAAAAAACGTATTGCAATAAAGAGCTTTGCGTATACTCACTCCTTTATTTCAAAATTTAATATTTTCATTAAAGGAAATTTCTTTTAGTCGAATAAAATTTATACCACATATATTAATAATAGACATCTGATATAGCAGCAAAACAACCATGTTCTTAAATGGAAACCGCAAGTACAATAAATTCATATTAAACATACAGCTTATAATTATACTATTCCACGAAGAGAAACTAAGACATATATGGAGATTTTCGTTTGAAAGAAAATAAATATTAGTAAGAAAATCGTAAATAAAGAAAAGTTATCAATTTAGCTTTGTACTATGCCGAAGACCAAAGATACATTTTCTTTATATTTCACGGTTACTTGCACCAAAGCTAAAATAAGAAGTAAGTGCTACAAACATGATTTGTAAAAAAAATTTCTTAAACTTTATAGTTGAATAAATGTTACATATCCAGAATGTTTTCAAATAGGTTTGTGTAAGTCTAGTGGATAGATTGGTTAAATTGCAAATTAAGTGAGAATTATTGGTAAAACGGAATAAAAATAATTACTAAAAGTATTTGTTTATGACATCTTTGGTGCGCACAAGAGCTTTTAATCTATATCATTTACTTTGGACTTTTATGGTTTAGCCTAAAAAAGGAAAATTGAATCCTTGCAAAATCAGTCACATGTCCATCTGTCATAGTCATTTTTCTCAGAATGTGCTTTTACATGAAAATTTTAAATTTAACTAAATAAAGAAAAAAAATAAATTTGTCACTAAATAAAAAATATTAACCTACACATATTGTAGTAGCTAAAAATTTGATATGAAAGTTTTTTGGGGAGAGAGTGGTCAAACTAGCATAATTTTTTTTACAGTAATCCATCATTGTTTATCCACCATTTTTTAAATAATCTATAATTTTAGATGGTATACCTTCAGAGATATTCTGAAAAAATATACATGAAAATATGTTTTTTTCCCATTTTTCTAACTACTGAACCTAAAACTATGATGAAAACTTTTTAAAAGCCCAAACAATGGGGGTACTCTAACTAAAACGATGGTATCAGGTATTGTAGCTTTGGTGATATTTTCCATAACACTCGTATATACGTGCCCTACCTAGATCTTTATCTATTGGTTAGAGGCAAGAAGGGAAATCTTTGATGTGTCAAGTTCGCACTCGATCTTTATTTTTATGTTTTACATATTGACTTCAAAGAAAAACATGAAAAAACTAAAATATATTTCATCCGTAGTAGTTTATTACTTTCCAAACTACTAAAATGCAATGTAGCCAAATCCATTTTTACTTTTTAGGGTATTAATCTATGTGTATTATATTAGATCGGTATTTCAAGGGAAAGTATAATTTATTGAAATAAATTATAGTAGAACCAAAAAAACTCAAGCAACCTGTCAAGTACAGGTGTGCCGTAAGAGGGTTTAAGGGAGAGGAAATAATTTTTATATTAAGATACAAATCTCTTTTATTATATTAAGCGACAGTCTATAAAGTGTAATATAATGTTTAAATTTTTTTTATTTCCCTAATAAATAATCGGAACGAAGGCTGTCACAATTTGCTTATTACCTAGAAAAAGTCGATGCACAAACAACCGGTGACTTTGTTTCAACTCTCCTCTTACCGAGATGAATTAAAACAATGGCTGAAGAGAGTTGAAATACCTAATATCTGGAGCAATTTGTTAATGAAAACACAGTTTTAAAAGTTAATATTGTATTGAACTTGCAATGTAAATGAATTGCAATTTATCAGTTATATCAATATTGAGATCCTAGAAATAAAAAATAGCAAAGAAGAACCCAGACGGCTAATAATCTAGGTGCTTTTGTATTTAACCCAAAATTTACATGAGAACACGTCAAAAGGTTTTCGTACAGAAATTCTTTTTCTTTTAATGAAAAACGATCCGACTAAGGGAGTTGAGTTGTCTTATTACTCTCACATTATTTTTTTTTATTCTTAAGATACCTGTAATGGGATGTGTGGTTTAAATCATAACTTTTGGCAGCATCAGGAAGAGTTATATTAGATATCACTTCTTTGGCGGCTGCTTCGTGTATTTTGTTGCTTGCCATTTCTCAGTTAGTCTTTTGTTTCTATTCATTCGGTAACCTAATAATAAAAAAGTAAAAACAGCATCACAACGTAACGATACGTACAAAGATGCAAAATAAAACGCAAACGAGGTAGATATAAATGGCCTGTTTCAGCTCTACTTATTGATATCACCTATATTATTCATATCAGCCTCCATTACTGTTTAGTCGTCATAACCTAAAATACAGTTTAAATCTTAGATGAATAAGCTAATAAACAAACACACCTCAACAAACTCACCTCGGTCTCCCTGCCTAGAAACATTTAAGGGTACATAGTATTTCTAGTAAATTATTTCCAAATTTCTTATTTTTTGACATACCATTTAATATTGTCACAAACGATGATTACGAGCCGCGAAGGAGTACTGAGCATGCGGGTAGGTGGTAAGGCAAGGAAATAAGCGATATTACCAGCTCGCTAGCGTTTTTGGATTCCGAGAAAATTCTGTTGTTTCTACTCACCTCGGTCTCCCTGCTGATAGACATTGAAGGATTCGTAGTATTTCTAGTAAATAATTTCCGAATATTAGTTATATCTTTCATAGGCGTAAAACTTAAGTGCGTATTCCAAAAACTATGAAATCCATAATCATATTTATAGTTTTCCTACAAGCTTTGTAAAAAACTTCTAAAAACTTTGTTTTTCATCATAATTTTAGTTTCAGTAGTATTGGGGGAAATTTTTTTTGCACATGTAAATATATCTCTGAAGATAAATTACGTAATATCTTGAAACCTTGTTAATTGGTCCTTTTAAATGATACCCAGTTCTTAATTTGATTCACCGAAAATCAAGTTTCTATGTCAATCGATTTCTACGAATAACTGCTCTGACAGAGAGACAAAGAAGTAAGTGTAATGGTTCCATTTTTCCTTTTAAGGTGAGAAACCCTAAAAATGTATTGAGTTCCTCCAATGGAGAAGTCTTTGCTACAATAACATTGTGGAGTAATTAAATTTTTACATGAAGTTTCTCGAAAGGTACAACGGGAGTATTGCTATAATGCTGGTTTAATGAGTAAATTACAAATCCAACCAGTAACATATCGTTGGTTAGTTCTACTAACAAACGAATAAATATGTAAAATGTTGCGAATCGTGTTTCAAACATAAAGTCGAATTCAGATACAAGGAACTATTGTGATGAAAATATTTTTATATGTTTTCATCCCTTTAAGAATCTAAAGTGTGACAGTTTTTCCGTAATTACAGTTTAAGTAAAAATCGTACGTTCCGCCTGCTTATTCTTTAAGTTGGGGTGGTGGAAGTAGCCACCTTATCGGACATTTAAAAAGGTAGCTGCACTCGAAATGTGATTTTATGGAAGTTACTTTGAATATCTTGATTTTGTCGCTATAGAAGAATTTTATATCTTGATTTTATCCCATTTAGTTTTTAAAAGGATATAGAATTAACCCAAGAAATAAAAATTGGAAAAATGCAATACCTACGCCGTCTGATGGGGGTGGCAATATATTGATTTCTACTGCCTACGAAATGGAAAAGAAAGTTTCAAATGCTCTTCAGATGTTCTTTTTAGAATAAGAGTCAACAAATTACAGTTCAGGATAATGATCGCCGACCTTCGCAAGTAGACTGTACTTTACGAAGAACAATAATTGACCAACCCACTATAAATATATAGATCCCCTTATAACAAAAGTAACGTAAAAAGAAGCGAAGTTATGGGGTTGGAAAATAGTCTCTGACTTGGTTCGTATAGTTACAAGGGACGCGCTTCTGCATAAATATGGTTGGCGCACAGTTGGATATTGGCGCACAGTTGAATTTTATTAATAATAATCTTTTTGTCTACCGAGACCAAACAATTGTGAAACTATTAATTTTTTAGTATTATATTGGTCCACTTATATATGATGAAATATAATGTGAAACATACATGCACGCACACACACGCACACACATACACGCACGCATGCACTTATGGGAAACATTTTACTTACAAAAGTATCTGAAGTAATGGCATTTTATTCCATATATATTTGTCTTGCTACATTTCTTATACTCGTATATGTAGTAATATGTGTTTACAGGATGCAATGAAACTACTATTTGAAACCGTACATAATTAATTATGATGTACTTCATAATCGTTTTTTTTCTAGAGTCTAAAACCATGTACAGAAACTTATATTCACCAATGTTTCAAATTATAAAACTGTTAACAACATTACAAAGTATGACGTTTATTTAAACATGTGTTTAAACAAGTGTAACGATACACTATAGGTAACTATTTTTTAACAAGAAGAGGGACGTCATTGTTCGTTTACGTTAAATAGTTTCAAAACATATTTTTTGCAATTACAAAACATTTTCAGTTTTTTTAAGTAAGGAATGGTATGTCCACTTCGTCGTTCTTTTCATTAATCGAGACATTTTCATCTATTGTATTTTGCAGGAAAGATGGAAACACCTTAGTTAAAAATTTTGCGAAGAAATCTGGCTTTTGCTTAGGGTCAATTATCCACTTGACGTCTTGAGATTTAAGAGAAAGATCTTGCAAAAAAATTATTTCGATCAGTTTTCTTACTGTAAATATTTGATTTATTTTCTACATGTATGTATTCTTCAGAGAGAGAGACAAGAAGACAAATATATAATGTTTTGTTTGATAATGGAATTGAATATAACTCTATGAGGTTGTATACAGTTTAATATTCATTTACATAGGTTAAATATTTGTAAAAAAATGCATTAATGCTGTTTATATTAACTAGTAATATTTATTCATGTGTCGAAAAATGCATCATAAATTTACCGAACAATATATATTATTTTAATAGTAAGTGGAATTAAGTATAATTTCATCAAACAAATCTTACTTACGAAAAGTGGTGATCTTCTCGGAAATCGTTACAAAAGTTTCACTGACTTTGAAATGTTATATCATCTTCTTGGATATTTTCTTTTTTAATGTGAAAAAAGACAATGAATTGAAGATAGATTAACCAAAACCTTAGATTCACAATATGCGTGTCATAAAACTTAGGTTATTGTGCGACTAGAATACAATAATGTTTTGAAACACTTTTTGCTATCATATTGGTGTCATGTTTGGAATTTGGTAGGTATCATAACAAAATAAGCGTTATATATGAATATATATAACGCCCATATGAATATAAAAATATTTACGAAACATTGAATATCACTACCGAGCAACTGTTTTAACAATAATTCCATTACACATTTTATTCGCATCAATTCATTTTATTCGTATGGTAAGCATTTTTATTTTATACAGGCTGGATGTCTAATGATAAGGTTTTATCTATTGAAGGTCTCAGTTCACTTTATATAATACGTTTATATTTAATTTATACGAATAGTGAATCCAAAGTGACTTTCACGATGGGCAGCGGAAGTGATACTTTTTATCACTTCCGTACACGGAATAGAAATTATTCGATATTTAAATAACTTTTGTGTCACTTTTTCTTGGTCACTTTAATAAATCATGTGCAAACAGAAAGATCGTATGCGAAACAGACGATTATTTTTACCGCTCTCTCATAACTTAAAATCTCCTGCAAGCTACGCTGGAAACTTATTCAATTAATATCTGTCTTTTTATGTCATGGTGTTATCTATTTAATTATAAATCCAGGTAATATTATGGATTTAATCATAATGATATTTATTCTGAAACTCAATTGGCGTTAATACAAATGGAATATAGGAGTCGCGATTAAATTATATTAAATAAATCGACTAAATTCGATATAAGAATTAAATAGTGAAGACCTCTCCTACTTCGGACATTTATATTATTCTAAATGGTAATTATTTGAAAAAAATTCTTATCATTAAAATCAATGATTTTACCACCTGAAAATGTTGTAAGACATTTTAAGGAGAGTTAATTAGCGCAATGTGTATTTAATTTAAAAAGTAACTGACAAAAATATATACGCATTTTATTGAAAGTAATCTTAAAACATTTATTAGGGTATAAATATTTGAAGACATGAATAATTCACAATTAAATGAAACTGCGTGATGTAGTATTATTTCTACTTTCTTTAAGTTCTTTACCACGATCTAGGTTTCGTTGTATTACAACATCTTCAGGTGGTCTATTAGCAAAGATTCGAATCTTTCGAAAAAAAGATTCGAAACCTAGGTCGTGGTAAAGAACTTAAAGAAAGTAGAAATAATACTACATCACGTAGTTTCATTTAATTGTGAATAATGAATTTCTACAAAATTAACGCCAAATATATTCAATACATGAATAATTGCTATTAGTAATCATTAAAAACATTACTAAAAACAATATTCCCAATTATACAGAAAGGTTTCATTAAAAAACCAACAAAAAAAATAAGCGTCGATAGCAACTATAACCTATTTAATTTCGATTGTAATAAACTAATTAGGCAAGAAAACGTATCAAATGTAGTCCAATAATATTTAGACAAGTGGTTATTAATATTACATAAATTAACATATTCAAGTATATTTATATACAATTATTCTACTGGCTGACTATCATAACTAAGTGTAATAATGATTGCAAAAGGTTTAATTTTTGCTCTGATACTATCTCAAACTTTAATAATTATAAATTGTTTAAAACAAAACGTTTATAGTTTAGAAACAATTCTCAGCGGGACAAAAAAATGTAAGTCAATGTCATAGAATAATTAGAATTGTAGAACAAAAAATGTCGCCTCATCATATTCTGTACCATATAGCCGCAAATGCTTCATATGTTTAACCGAAATATATCTTTATTATTTTTCTTCGAGAAAAAATTTGGGACATTCGAGTTACTTAACGTTTTGTTGGTTAAATGAAACGGAGACATTTGTTTGACAATTGGTGGCCCTTCATATTTATACTTAGTAGTTCAAGACAGTATTTATATAAATTATAAAGCGTCATTCATTTTCATCCAAGACCAAAGTGCTAAATTCAGACTTATAAATATTTTTTACAGAAAATGTCAATTTATGGTTAAATGAGACAACATACTCTATGCGTGTGTCATAGTTACTACTTACGTGTACTAATTTTGTTGTAATTGTTACTATGGAAAGGAAACTTTTTTAATCTTACAGTAATTTAAAATGTTTCAAAATCTTAAACTTTTTTGTTATCCGTCACGTTTAATAAGTAGCGTCACTTTATATAAATTTAGGTTTTGTTTTCTGACAAACAAACTCAGTTACATTTAGATAAAAGTATAAAAATTTTAAAAAATTTAGACTGTGTCGTATCCCGCATGAATAACTTTACTAACTTATATTATACTCAACATTTTTATTTTTCAGGTGACTTTAAAAAAAAATATGATCAAATCATAGATCCAAAGAAATTGAAACTTAGATGGTACAATAGTAATTATACTGATGGATTATTCTATACCTTGGATGAAGCTGCCATATTATTAATAAAAAACAAAGAATTTATGAAAAATCCTACCTTAAACATTTACTTTTCTGGTTATGGGGCATCTTCTCCATCATTAGACTCTCTTAGTGTTGTGGATTCATTTCTTTACGTCGGTGAAACATTAACAACCATTGATTATTCTGCATATTCGAGTAAAAAGACTAAATATACCGATGCTGTCCATAATCTTCATAACATAGGAGAGCATATCAGCAAGTTCCTTGTTGATATGGTAAAAGCTGGTGTATCAAAAAATAAAATACACCTGACGGGATCGGGTCTTGGTGGTCAACTTGCAGGCTATGTGGCTCGCTCTTTTCAGAGGAATTATGGTTCGAAATTACGAAGAGTCACAGCTTTAGATCCGGTAGGACCATGTTTCGATGAAGCTGCTCTTGAAGAAAATGTTAAAAAAAATGATGCCGAATTTGTGGACATTTATTTCTCAAACAGAGGTCAGCTAGGTACTATTCGGACATTGGGGCACTCGAATTTTTTCATAAATAAAGGTGGACCTACGCAACCTAGTTGTGAAAAGGAGACTTACTTGAAAATCATAAGTGATTATAATAGAAAATGTGCACATCTAATAGCTGTTATTGATCTTTGGAAACATTCAATTGAAAACACGGAATCAATTATCGTTGCAACAAAATGCTATTCTGTTGAAGATGCTATTAAAGGAGACTGTGATGGTGATTTATTCAATGCGGGATATTATACTTTAGCAACTACAAAAGGCGTATTTAGAATAGATTATGAATTTGATTTATTTAACACATTCACTATAAACGAGTTAACTGTGTTATTAGATCCTCATGCTTTCTTATGAAATTTTATTTTTATATGTGTGTTTATTATATTTTGTTTTCTTAAATTCTAAACGATAAATGGTATTAAATTTGTAAACCAATATATCGATATATTGAAAGTTTAAAAGCAAATTTTTATCTTTAAACAATATTTTTTATTACATTTTTATTTATAATTGTGTACTAAACACACGTTTGACACATTCGAATTTCTTTTTTCCATTTCAATTAAAATGTAGTTTTATGTGATTAATAAATTATTATCAATATATAACCATCTTCATCCGGCATTAGAAAAGAAAATTCATAAAAAATTGACATCTGTGAAATTTATTTTCTGGTGTTGTCATCTTTGAATATTTATTATTAGCATTATATACTTCCTATTTTTAATTATCAAATATTAGTTTGTTGTAATTATGAATATCTTTAGTAATGAGAAAAGGTAATGATATATTAACCATTGTAATATCTCGAATATCCGAACTCATTGCCGGGTTTTAATCTCAATAAATCGATAAATGTGTATATTTGTTGCATTTATTATGCGTATTAAATGAGTAAGAAACAAAATTCAATGTTACTCGTATAACTCAGGTTATTGTAGTAGCAAATACGTACCATGTAACGATTGCTCATTGTGTTTAAACAGCACCGATGGGATTTTGTAACATTAAAAAGAATATGTAGAAAAGTTGAAAATAATATTCAACATACTAAACATCATAATCTATTTTCTCAGAGTATTAGAAATATAACTCATATTTCCAATACATCTGTGTATATTTTTGTCAAAACAAAGTTAACGTAAGATTAAAGTAAATCCATAATACACAGCACATAATTATTCTTACTAGTGATCGCCTAGTGGTCCAAAATTTGATCGTAATTAATTAAATTTTTAAGTTTGAACTTTATAGATGTTCTTTTGTCAAAGAGTATACTTCTATAATCATTGCATATAATTTTTTTTTAATTTTGTTCATTACGTGTACATATAAGTCATTAGCGTGAGTTGTTTACCTTACAGTTTCACATAAAATAAATCCTTTTTTGCCTTAACATGTACTGCACAGACTATTAAATAAGGAAAATTTGAAATCGTACGAAATTCACAGCTTGAAACTCATTCAGTCAATCTAACATTTTAAAATTCTCTGGCGACAATATCTACTCTGTGCAACTGTTTGACTACAGAATATTATGTGTTTGACATTGATAGTATGAAGGTAAAAAATATAATTTAATGTATTTGTAACACATATTATATATACATTTTAGCTTTCTATTATAATAAGCTAAAGAAAGGTTACATCTTTCAAAGCAATAATTTAAATAAAGCCATATATACTCAGACTGCAAGTACATTATATCAAATATTTGTATAATTTGGCATAATTAGATGGAATATTAGTACAGAATTTAAAGTTAAGAACCCTAAATATTAATGTAGAAATTATTATTCGAGAAAAAACTGATTTGATTGATACCTGTCATCAGATTATTTATAACATGCAATAAAAAATTTAACATTGTAATTAAAATTATAATTTTATATATGTTTTAATATTGAGTCAAAAAGTTGCAAGTGAGAATTTACATCTCCGTGGAATTTAAAAAGCGACTGCTTACATTGAGGTGAGATTTAGTATCTATATATAAATATATGAAGATAATTTTTTACCCCTTTTTAAGGATATTGTGGAGATAAGGAGGAGTGAGAGATTTGGCATGGTTAAAATTTATATGGAGAACCTCAGTACGGAAAGCTAAAATTTATAAATAATATGTATCACAGATACATTATGTATCAAAAATACATTAAAAGATTCGTTGTTTACGTTCATACTATCAATAACAAATTCATAACAATCTGTGGTCAAACAATCGTACAGAGTAGATATTGTCACCGAAGAATTTTAAATTATTAGATTTACTGAATGAATTTCGAGCTGTGAATTTTGCGTGATTTCAAATGTTCTTTTTTAAATTGTATGTGGAGTGTATTTCAAGGCAAGGAAGCGTTTATTTTGTGTAATAGATATTTGTGTTATAATAAATACGAATACCAACTGTAATTGTATTTTTTCTCAATTGTTACTAACACTAAATTTTAAATTTCATAGGTATTGCAGGGAATTAAGGTAAATAACAACAGCTAATCATTTATATGTACACGCTTTTAGCTGATGTAATGTAACAAAATAAAAAAAAAACATGCAATTATTATAGAGGTATACTCTTTAACAAAAGATCAATAACGTTCAAACTTAAAAATTTAATAAATTGAGACCGAATTCCTACCACTGGGCAACCACTAGTTATCATTATTCTATATGCAGAGTATTCAGCTTTATAAGAATTTAAAGACACTTTTTTCTCACAAAAATAGTGTATATTTTATGAAGAAGTAAGAAATAACCAATACCAGTAGAAGTATCCATTAATCGAATAAGAGAACTCACACAAAACGGCAATTGATTAAAATAATTATTTCAAAATTCCTTTTTGACTTTTTTTCTTCTGACGTTGATGTTTGACGAAAGTATTAATTTTACGGTGAATTATGTACAAAACATATACTTGGCAATCTTATTTATGAGCATTCTATAATAGTAGTTAAGTAATAACTTACTGATTAAATAGTTTACCATCGGTGACACTAAATTATTAAATCTCACCCGAATACCATCCCGTCGGAATATTAATTTGAATAATGATTAAGTATATCTTGATTTCTCTTATTAATGTATCATCGATTATTATTACGATTTTGAAATATATTTATTATATATTTCACGACCGATTTACAATATCTTAACTAATGTTCTTTTGTATTCTATTTGTGTTTTAACGTGGTTTTCAATTGTTCTTATTTTTCTTTAAGTCATTCATTTATATAACGCTTTTTTAACTAATTTGTAAGTGACTACAGAAAATGGAAAACTAGTTACCCAGCTACATTAAAAATTTAAAAAAAATAAATTGGGTTTCAATTACACGTATTTTTTTTGTAAATAATAATTTTTTTTAATAATTTATATATGCTTACCGTCTTACCGTTTTACTATCATATCAGATTATGGTTTCGGTTAAAAAATAAATTATCCTTTTTCTTAATTTTGTTACAAGCTTTGTTTCACATTCTTAAATTAAATGACAGTTTTAATAAATTTGCCAAATTTTGAGAATCTTTGAATACACTTCATTTTATTGTTATATTTCCAGAATTAAAGACCAATATTAGTCTATCATTATGTTATTGTTACAACTACCTAGCCATGAAGTGGAGCCAATAACACTTTTGTAATTTAAATAGTAATAAGTCCTTTAACATTTTTTTCACCTCGTTTAATATTGATTCAAGCAAGGCGTTTTTATAAATTCAGCGTAACTCTAAACAATGATCATTTTACTGATATTAAAAGAAAAACAGAAATAGGTACATAGAACTTTTGATAAAGATCTTTAAAGATGTAAGCAGACATGCGAAATTTTGGGGTATGCGTCACCAATTAATGGTCGGAATATTTAATTTCGCCATATTTTAATTCGATATACGAGTAGTATAATATTTGGAAAATGTTGACCTATGTTTAATTCAATACGGTACATACAGGTAAAGATATTGAGTCATAATTATTTCTATTCTGATATAAGAAAACCTTTGATTTCTTTTGGACGAATCTATAAATAAACGCCGAGTTATCTCGTACGTATTTTCTGACAATTTTTCTGAAAGATTTCTCACAAAGTAGTTCTTTTATTAGAATATTAAAAGTAATTTAGTTCACTCGGTAGTACACTTGGTAAAGATTACCTTTTGATAAAAATTAAAAAGTAGGTACTTCTTTTATCTATTTCAGCTCTAGTAAAAAATTGTTAATGAGCTAAATTTTATTGTCCTTTAAGTAGTTAGGTGTAGTTAGGGATAAATACGTTTTACATGAACTTGATTAACATACTAGGTATATTTTTATTGATTCTTTTTATATTTGATTGAATATCAAAGATAATTATTTAAAATTATAAGAATATAGATATAAAATAAGATTTTTAGTGATTATTTTCATTGTATAATTTTTTTCTTATTCATTTATTTAAAATTAATGAATGTTGCAGGTAACTTATTTCAAATAATGTTCTTTCTTTTATTTTTCAATATTCATGCATAATTTTATATTCGAAGTTCCATTTACAGTTACATCAGTATCCAGTAAAGATATTTAATCAGGCATTTTTATGAAAATATTAAATTTTGATACCAGACAATCAAATGACAATTACAAGAGAATAAAAGATAAATACAAAATCCTTGTAGTTTTAAATATTGTTTATATATATATATATATATATATATATATATATATATATATATATATATATATATATATATATATATATTGCGTTTCGCTAATGGATTGAAGAATTCCAAATTTTAAATTCTTCAATCTTGGACTAATTTTGAAAAAACCTTCTCACTCGCCATATCTTCACAAAATATTTTTCTCTTATTCGCATATGGTTGGATTGTGAAATCAATTTGATTTTCCGAACGTACTATTGTTATAGCCTTTCATAATTGCCGCGTATTTTAATTTTTTACCGCTGAATTTTTCTTCGTTCGTATAATTTCGTATTTCATTTGTTTTTTTTTTAAGTAAAATAACTAGCGTTGACAGAACAAATTTAATTTGTATCGACAAATGGCTATAAAACCATCGATAGATATCAACAAATGGTACGTAAATTAATAATTAGTGCCTTGAGAATACTTGATAAACATATATCATGTTAATAAGTTTTTAAAACATATTCGTTATTAACTTTATTACATTTTTTCCGATTCCTTGACCAAATATTGGTTTCTCGTTTGGTTTTAAAATTGTTATTCAAAAAATTGAAGAAAGAATTTTTGTTTAAGATAAAAAACAAAAATTTTCTATTTAACATATAGTAAGTGAAAAAATACTCAAAACCGAAATTTTAATAATCTCTTTTTAACAAAATCCTCTTCACCAAAAGTTAGATAGTTTTTTAATTATTATGTCTATTCAAAATTAAGTTTTCCGCAAAATTCAATATCCAATACCTTAATCATCATCATCGTAGAACTATTAGAAAAAATTAATAGTTCATATGGTTAAATTTTCTTAATATCTGGTTAAAGTTCCCAAGTAATTATTTAACTGCAGTATTTATTCGGAAGAAATATTTTTCAAAACCTACAACGTTTTTGAACATTGGCATTTAGTAAAAAATAGACTTTTTTCCAATAACGCCTACAAATAATACATTAAAACTTACGGCTTATATATATATATATATATTTTTAATTTTTTTAAATTTTTTTAGTTGCTGTTGACGCTAATCAGATGAAGAATATCAGTTATTTTAACCTTTCTCCATTTTGCAATTTTCCCATCAAAATGCGAAATATAAGGAAATATGGATTGATGTTATTGGAAGGGTTTACTGGTTTTCGTCCAAGAGGTTTTCGTGTGTTAGGAACTTTTTGAAAATAAGTTCATGAATATGTCGAAAAAGCATCCTACTACTACCTACTTCCAAACGCAATATTAACGTTAAAACTAAAGGTATTTATCCATTTTATCATTCGAGTATATATGTGTGTGTACGTGTGTGAGTGTGTGTGCACATTTTATTATATAATTGATCATATTAGGATCTTATTACATACATTTTTAAATGTTTTTTTCGATATTACTTAATTTTCCTACTCATTAATCTACAATTTATTACACCTTTTGCAATTAAATGCTTTTTATGTTTAATATATTGTTTGCCGTAATATAATTACAATTTATATTGTAATTAAATTACTATTTTAAAGTTCCAGTGTTGTTTTCGAAATATAAGCTTTATTTTTTTTTCTTGCTTATATTTCAGCCCTTATGCAATATTAAAAAAAATATGAAAAGAACTTCGTCACATTTATTTTTAATATTATTTCAAGTTAGACCATAAAGCAGCATAAATTACTCAGAACACACTGAACGAATGGTTGATAATGGGGTCAGGCAACATTCATTTCTTTCTATAAATTAAGCCAAAATCACCTAGATTTTTTTTTTCCAATGTGAGGTCACATTGCGTCTTTAATAATAATCCAACTGCGAGGAAATTCTGTGCAGCTTTTAAAAAAATATAAACACTATAATTCTGATAAAGAAAATTGTGTAGCTCCCGAAAAAATGTTGTGCTTAACTGTTCATCGGTAACTGGAGCAATAAATAAAAATAATGAACAGCATAGATGTTAAGAAAATGATGATGTTGGTGAAACTATTAGTTTTGATGTTGATGGTTTTATATTGCTTTCGTAATTTATTTTACAAATGATTTCTTATATAACTGGGTTTCTGGAACATAAACTAATACAAAAAATAAGATGTGACATTTGAACAGGGGCATGTATTAGATCTGTTGACGACGGATTTCAGAAATTCATTAATTTTAAAGCACGGATAGTCTATTCGTCTTTTAAGGATATTTCTAAAATGTTTACTATATCATAAATTTATGTCAAGAAATATATTAACAATGCGTTTGTTTACCGTCCATTTTTTTTCAAACCGGGCGTTGTAAACGTTAGAATGTCAAACGCTGCAATGAATATAAAACATTTTTTCCTTTTATATGTGAATATATATATATATATATATATATATATATATATATATATATATATATATATATGTATTTATATATATATATATATATATATATATATATATATATATATATCATACTTTATCTTATATATTAAGAGAATTAAGCCTTTACTTCAAGGTGATAAACCCTTAAAAAACAAGTCCAAAGATTGATCTTCAGGGTTAGATATGAAGCTTACATAGTTTAATCATCATTATGGCAATAAATGGGTACCCTCCTACAATTTTTACACACCGACCACCGCTTAGTGTTTCAGGTATTCTTTGCGTTAAATCAATCACTCTTTTTAATATTTTCCATGTATGGAATTCACTCTCTTACAACTTTATTATATGTATAGGTGTATTCTTGTTGTCATAGTCATTTTCAATAAAAGAAATAATACATTTTGATACGCGATATTATTCGATCTTGATTTTTTTTTCTTTTTCTGAGATTTTACAGCCTAGGACAAGCTAAGTTTCTCTCAATTCTACTCCATTCTCTTGGAGACCAGATTTCTCTAAGAGTTAATGCCTATAATTATGAGGTTTTTTCTATACACTATACACCCCAGACATCGAGTTCTTCCTCTTTGTCTAGTTTTATTTATTTTTGACACAGGATCTGTATCAATGCTAGGATTTAATAATCGTCTTTATATGTAGTTCATTATAATAGTAATTGCTCCGATTGCTTCAAATATTTTTCTCAGTATTATTCATTCAAAAATCGATAAATAATTTCGATTATCTTTGATAAGTGTCCAACTTTTATTACCATATAAGATGATGGGACTAATAATTTTGATATTAATAGTTTTTTGAGGCCAAATTAATGTAATACTAATGGCAATGTCGATGCTACTTGTCATTAGGCTGCAATTTTTAATTTAAATTTTAATATGGCTATGATTCGCAATAATAGCTTCTAGGTATTAAAATTGATCTACTTTCTCCAAGCCATAGATATATATTGTAAAAACTTTTTATGGCAAGTACTTTTAGTCACTATTATGTCTTTTGTTTTTACGTTTCCGTAGTGTAACAAGGAACCTTTCTCATTTAGTCACATCCTGCATTCATCTGTGACAACGTAACAGTTTCCATAGTTTCATATTTTGTGTTTTAAGTAGTTTGTGAGTAATTTTTCCTTATGTAAAGAATTTTATGTAACAAATTAATTTTTATTTCAATTGTCTCCCGTATATTTAAAACGGGTTCGACAATATTTTTTCCACTTCCCATAGAGTGAATATTGGAAACAATTTATCTACTGAGTAAATCTTTTAAAGTGAGATTGTGTTTCCATTTACCATTTTCCATTTACCAAGATTCATTTGCAAAATATTAGACTTTGAAATTACATATAATGCATACCTTCTTCTCAAATTAATTGCGGCTTTTAAAACTAGATCGATGATTCATGAATAATTTTTCATTTTAAAATTTCCTTTGCAAAATATTGGGCTTTAAACTGATATGCAACATCCCTTCCTCTCTATTTTTCAAAGGCGAGTTCAATAATAATTTTAAATACCAGTGTTTGGTTAGAATTTCCCAGCAAAATAATTTCAGTTATACTAAAGAGACAATTTTAAGAAACATGGACTAATATGAAATCGAATTTATGCGTGTTCTAATGCGATTTTTCTTTATTCATACTTAGATTAATATAGTTTTATATTACAACAGCTTTTTTTCAATAGTTTAAATGTTATCGCTGAATAATAGTTATTAGATATTCAGGTGTATCACTTGAAAATCTTATTGTGTTTTAGGGTGCGAAATTGAAAAAAGAGTCCAATTAAGGATATCTTGCTCTTTCAGATCATTCTTGGTTTTGAAATTATCAGGAAAAAAGTTTTTCTTAGATTTACATTCCATATACTGGATATAAATTAATTAATATCATAGATAACTCATGACGAGTCGTAATTAGAAATTGCATTTTTTTTATGTTAGTGAATAATTTTATATCAGTATTTTAATTTACAGTTAGATCAGTGTCCAATTAAAGTTGAAATTTGATATTTTGACGAATTTCTTTTGACTGAAGTTCCTCAATATTTTATTACATAAAATCATATTTTATAACTTGAGAAGCTATAAAAATTGTCTAGTAAATTTATACATCTTCGCTGAATTTTGGTTTAAATACACTTTGGTTGCGCCTTTAAACTAATCTAGAACAACAACATTTTTCAGTCCACGAAAAATTGATAGAGACCAAAGGATGATAAAAAACTAAAGATTGCTTATTTTTACAACAAAAGATATATATCAAGTGAAAATTGACTCGAAAGATATAGTCCGGGACTTCGGGGTTGGCCAAAAGTAAAACGAATGTTTGTACAAGTACAAGATATCCTGGTAAAGGACTGATTTTTTTTTCTTTTTGAAGATACAAAATCAATTGTAGTGCCGTTTTCCAGATATTTCAAGGCTGGATGAAACTTGTGAGAATGTGGTGGAAAATTACAAATTATGTGTAAAAGACATCAAGAAGCAATATTCTTCACAAACGTTTTAATTAAAATTCAATCACAAATGTTTTAATTTGAACCGTTGAAAAGATAAAGGTTTGACTATAAAAATTAAAAAAATAAAATAAAATAAAACAAAAAATTGAGTAGTTAGTTAATGGAAAGTTGTAGAGTAGACCTATTGGGGCACGACGTATACACGTGTTTAATAATTACATAGATAGGGTGGAAAGGAAACTTCAGGTTGTAATATAATACAGTATAAAAATCAATAAAAACAAATTCATCTTTTCCAACTTATACAATTTTTATTTTTAGGGCTGCATAAAGAATTGCGATTAAAAATACGAGATTATTTAACTTTACATATAAAATCTCGGTATCAATTTTTTGTGGGATTTAACCTTATAGATGTATAGCTGAAAAACTAATATAAAATGTCCCCACGCTCAGTCGTTGTCTTGATTATAAGAGTAAGTTAACCATCTGGTAAAACTTCTTGGTTTCTGGAAAAAAAATTTAAAAAAAATTTTCTATTTCCTAATATTTTTCTTGAAAATATTTTTTTTCGTTCTTAATATTTTTCTTGAAAACATCAATTTAAATGTATTGTTCAATATATTGTTTTTTAGACGTTAGATATATGGTTGCCGACCAATCTGCACAACTTGGAGAATATATCGCACAATTTTTTATAGATATGAAAAAGTTCTGCACTTTGGAAAAAAATCATATAATGGGACTTAGTATCTGTACCCATTTCGTGGGCTACGTAGGTCTCTAAGTTTACAAGAAAACTGGAAGGAAATTGTCAAGTAGAACAGCTCTTAAGCTAACTGGCCCTTGTCTTCGTGGTGCTTGATGATAATATAAATAAAGGTTGAGCAGATTTCGTTGGAATCTATAATTTGATCAGAAGTCAGCTAGGCACTCTGGAAACATAGGAACACATAAATATATTCTTCAACGCAGATGGAAAAGCATTCAACAGACCTACAAAAAACATTGTAACCTTGATGATAATGTTCGAAGCGTACAACATGCAGTATGACCACACGCTGCAGCTCTGGCATTTTGGATGCCCACCTTGGAAAACACATAAGAGAAAAGGACACAGAATAGCCATGGGATATAATATATTGAAAGAAACAAGAGTAATTTATGCAATAGATTCCAATTTTGCTTGTTCTTGTATATGCTTATTCCGGTCAGATCAATGCCAATTATTCAATTGCTACATTTAGTGGTCTTAAGCCGGGCCTTACTATGCTGTGATTAAACAAGCGGACTCGGTGCCGCTCTTTGGGCCAGCAGGGTCTGAGTTTTTACCACCCCTTAGCTGGCTGATGACGTATAAGGGGCGGGTTTTTTCTAGATTGGGTTTAAATAATACCATCTGAAGGTCTAATCTCCGGATACACGGCATGCGTATTTTCTTGTTAATTTTTTTTAAATTTCTTTTAGTGTAGCCGGGTAAATGGGAACAAACAAAAGCTTATTTTTATTGATGCCTATAATTTCCGATAACGTTTAAAAATTTCAATCCTATTTCTAATTAATAAACAATTTAATGCACCTAATTTATAGTTAGGAAATTTTAAAATTAACTCTGTATTCATGATATAAAAATTTACACAAAACATAATTTTTAATATACAAAAATAAATATTGAATCGAAACAAACGATTTAGTTTTGTTATTCTGACGAATATAAAGTCGAAATTATTATGATTTATTGAGAAATATGCTAGAATATGATCTTAATGATTGAGAAAATCAGGAAGTAATTAAGCAAAGTTTTGAAATAATTTTTTTCTAATTGGGACACAGAGTTTGATAACCAAATATGTGTATATTGTTGTATATATGTGTATATATATATATATATATATATATATATATATATGCACATACTACGTTAAATTCCAATATTTCGACTCTGGTTTTTGCAGCGAATTAAGTTATGATTAACTCTAAATTATTTAATCACTCTTTTTTCAATTAGGATACTCGTTCAGTACTATTGTTTATTTATATCAATATTATTGTTTATTTATAAAGAACAAGATTGTACAAAAATCATACTTTTATATTGAGAAAAAAACAAACTATCAACATTTTTTTTTTAAAACAACAAAAAGAAAAATGGAATGTCTTGTTTTTTAAATAACAAGGTAAGATTATTTTTCAAAAGAGTTTATTAATGCAATTCCTCAGGAATCCTTTGAATCAACAAGATGAAACAAAATGCAGATTCCACCTTTTTTTATCTTCCACACACGGATGTCACATACTGATTCACAAAATTCTCATACCTAACAGGTCGCATACAACTCGAAAAGAACGAAAATGTATTTTAATAACACAAAATGAACCTTAATGTTTATAACAGTTTATTTGAATTAATTTAGGCAATGATAAGACATAAAAAATCCGTTGATATTGATTATTTCTTGTGATGGTTTCTAAAATTATATTACCCACTTCATTCAAAAATTCTCAATAAAAATATTGAAGTTTAGATGTCATATACTTTTTTAAATGGTTGGAGATGATTTCTCTTATACGTGAATGTTAATTCTATTAAATATTACATGGTATGAAAATTAATCCGATCCGATCAGAATGCCAACTTGCGAAAAGAAGTAATGAGTAGGAAAGAGACAGTACATTTGCACGAATATAATGCCTCAAATGTTGACGCCAATCATGTTGTTTAACTTCATTAGACTTGTTAAATAAGTAAAGTATTTAAACAAGTGTTCAATGGTACCTGCGGAATTTTACCGAAGGTTTCAAGGTTAGATACATTATAATATAGTGGTTGTTTCTAGTTTTGTTACAAATACGAACATAATAACATAATATTGGAAAATTGGAAAATTGGAAAATTACATCAAATTGGTTTTAGTTAATAGTTTAACGAAAAGGTATCACAAAATTTAATCTATACAATTTTTTGATTCATCATTCCTTACTTTTTTATTCGGTAACACAAATAATGTATTATATAGTGGGTAATAAATTTGGTATGTTTGGAATCATCATTCCTCATACTTTGATTTTGGTACACGTATTATGTAAGTAATGTATATGTATTATGTAAGGAATGTATATGTATTATGTAAGGACTGTATATGTATTATGTAAGGAATGGTAATTCCAAAAATATTTAGTTTTCTATATGTTTTATAACGTTAGTAAACCTGCCATCTCAGTTATCAATGTTTAACAAAAAGAAATCAAATATTGAATATATTTGGCGTTAATTTTGTAGAAATTCATTATTCACAATTAAATGAAACTACGTGATATAGTATTATTTCTACTTTCTTTAAGTTCTTTACCACGACCTAGGTTTCGTTGGTTAACATCTTCAGGTAAGCTATTAGCAAAGATCTTATTAAAATAATTATCTTGAACTATATGATATTGAAAGAATTATCTTTGCTGATAGCCCATCTGAAGACGTTGTAATACAACGAAACCTAAATAATAAAAATAAAAAAAGAAATCACTTCTTATCCACAATATGAGTTTTTTTTGCAGTATGAGAGTAGGACAGTAATTCGATCAGATAATGCAAATTTTACCTGGAATTTGTTTCAGTAATATATTTCCATTTTTAAAAAGGTAATTAATGCAGGAGGTTGTTTTGAAGGGGCATTATCCGAGAGATTAAAATATTCTTCTTTGAATCTTTGGAACCATTCTTTTAGATTAAAATATTCTTCTCTGAATCTTTGGAATCATTGTATAGAATAACACATTTTCACTCATCATTGTGCACGTATTGAGTGCCACTTTGCTTCTTTATTGTCCCAAACGGGATATCAAAAGCAAGAACACTATTAGTTTTCTTAGTGAATTTTTTTGTATTTTATTTGTTCTTTATTCACTGACATTCAAATGTTAATTGAGCAGGAGATCAAATGGTATTCATACCCCAACCAGAGATATTTAAGGAATTTTTATAATATTCAAGAGATTGCTTGGAAAGTGGTGGTGGTGGTTTTTTTATTATTCATTTCCTATCTAATAAAAAGGAGAATCCAAAAAGGTAAGTAAAATAATCGTTAAGGTCATCTTATAGCTGAAATATTTATAAACAAATGTAGGTAATCTTTTATTTTTTACTGCTAATAGGTTTTGCCTAAGTTGTATCCTTATTGTTTACGTTAGAATTTTCACCAGTTATTTTATTCTTAAAATAATCTACACTATATAATTAACTTATAATTAACACTATATAATTTACACTATATAAATAAGTTTTTATGCAGCCTAAAATATTTTTTAACGAAGTGAACGACTTGAAGGCAAACATTTGTTACAAAATGAAAATATATAAAATAAATTTTGTATTTCACTACAAAAGAATCAAAAGCGACTTGTAAAGCACCATTGGATAAATTTGTTTGTGCAAGTGATCGGAACATTTAAATAATATATTACGTAAATGCTTGTGAAATAACGAAATGTACCTATGTTTTTATACGTATATAGGTTGTAATATTTTACTAAGTCCAATATAAATGTCTCTTTAATTCATTCATTGTATGTAAAATTGTAATGAAAGTACAATTTTTAAAGCAGTTCTGTTTAGTGAAAGGCATAATAACATCCGTTTGTTTGTAAAATCCGTGTGAATATTTAGAAATTTTCGAAAGTACTAAAATAATCTTTAAATGTGATATATATTACCCAAAACGCACAGACAATCAAGAAATGTATTAAAAGAGCAAAGTTTTTCAACGAAAGGTAGATTGTTACTATTTTTTCTAATATTGAATATATTTGGCGTTAATTTTGTAGAAATGTATTATTCTTTGCTAATAGCCCACCTGAAGGTGTTGTAATACAACGAAACCTAGGTCGTGATAAAGAACTTAAAGAAAGTAGAAATAATACTACATCACGTAGTTTCATTTAATGGTGGAAACTAAATAAATCTTTATGTCCCTTTTATAATATGTATACACAGTTATCTAAAACAATTCAATGGCCACCCCACAACCCAGTTTGACTTTCTGGAAATTGAAAAGAAATACTTTACATATGCCGTGTTTGGAAGACGCAAATAAAATCGAGACTATCCAATAGAATACACTTACCCAAATGTTTGTGAAAAACTAGAAAAGACGAGATCCTTGTATCGATTTTTATGGTTTCTTGCCTGAAATTTATAAAAGCAGAAGGTGAATCAGGGCTTTTGCACACAAACAGGATAAGAACTACATTTTTTTTGTAGTGGCTATCGCTATCACAGGGGTGGACAAACAATTTTTGGGGAGAGGACTACATATTCAGATATGCTATATTTTAGTCGTAGCTGTCGTTGCTATCCTAAATATTTCCAATAGAGCAAATGATGTTCCCTTAAATTTTCTTTTGAAGATGATAACAAATTAATTTTGGCAAATAAACCCGATTATTTTTTATTATTTCAGCCAAGCATCCTGTCGGATTTTCTAAATTTCTGTGGTTTCTTGGTTAATGATCAACCAAGTAGACAGGTAAAAGAAGAGATATAAGTAACAGCCCTAAATCGACATGTTGAAAATTTATTTTTATTTATTTCGAGTATGATTTTCTATTTCAGAAAAAAAACTGTTTAAACATAACGTTTCACCATTTATAACCAATAGCGATTGTAAAAATGTTCGGCTTTCTGTATTTAAAATACTATATGGGCAACTAGGAACCTGCCACCTCAGTCATGTGGTAGTAAAATACAATATTTTCATTTCGTTCCAAAAGCATACACTTGGTTTTTTTATTGCAATATAAGATCATGGGAATATTTCATTTGTAAGCTGTAAGAAAATTCTCCAACTTCATAAATAAAAAAACAACGAATAATAAATGCATAAATGTTGAAGAACTTATTGAAGTTCTATAAATAATATAATAATTTTAACAGTTTTGTTATCACACATCAGGTGGAAAAATTGGTGAAAAACTTGGCCAAGAAGACGTGAAGTATTTGTAGAAAGTTATTAATATACTGACGAGTCTTCACATTAATTATATACGTACGATCTGACATATATTCGTTGTTATAGCCTTCATCGGAAGCATGAAAATGTAGGTAACTAAAATCCGGCCAATGGCAATGCGGAATACGGGTTTCGTAGTTATCTAGATACCTTAAAATTATCGATGTAATTGAACCAAAATAATTTTAATGGAAAATTATATTGCTTAGAATTTTTTTAAATTTTTCAAAAGAACATGGTTGAAGAATAACAAATCGGTTTGAAGCTTGAAATCTCTAAAACGGAAGAAATCTCAAAAATTCATAAAAGCTTCATTAAGAACTTTAATGTGATATTTTTTATAACATATCTTATATTTTCTATTTATTTCTTACCATTTTGTAAATCGTCAAGTACAGTACACTGCTGCAATCTCCAATAGCCTTAAAGACGTTAGAAGAATAACGGTTGTTGGTAATACGATACAAATACTTTTTAGTTTTCATACAATAAAGTCTTACCTAACTTTTATTCTTTTTAACTATTATTTACATAATTTAATAAAAAAAATTATTCCGAACTGGCAAGAAATAGCAATTATTCTTGAACAACCTGTGTATGGACAAGAATGTAAATATTAATATTTTTTTCGGCAGATGCTCACAAATTTCATACAACAGCTCACATTTAATATACGCCATGACCAGAAAACTCTTAGTACTAATTATACTTATAAATTTGTTCATAAAAACACATTGTGAAAAAGCTACTATTCACAATGTCAACTTATATCTTAATGGAATCAGGAAATGTAAGTAATATATTTTCCTTAGTGCATACACATACTCGTATATACAGATATTCAGTAAAATTATCAGCCATTCTTACAGAAGCATTATTGTACGTATTTTTTTTTCGGTATATACATAACATTTATATGATATTTTAACAAATTGTTACAACAAAATATTTCATAAATACACATGTCCATTTACTTCTACGCTTAAATATGTGTATTGTTTT
Organism: Druceiella hillmani; assembly: GCA_039881145.1. Taxonomy (NCBI): domain Eukaryota; kingdom Metazoa; phylum Arthropoda; class Insecta; order Lepidoptera; family Hepialidae; genus Druceiella; species Druceiella hillmani. Next base: position 3,026,612 of record JAYKKI010000048.1, on the reverse strand, counting down.
TTAGGTGAATTTCATCTAAAACATGAACGCCACATTGACCCAAAAAAGCTTTCATTAACATGGTATTATCAATATGACGAATATATAACATACACATTGGATGAAGCTAGTCATTTCTTAAACAAGAATCACGAATTTTGGAATAATCCTCAAATGAACATTTATGTATCCGGTTTTGGTTTTTCATCAAGCACTCCTGATTCACTTCTTATTGCCGACGTTTTCCTGAATGCCGGTCATCCAGTTATGTTATTTGATTATTCAGAATACAGTAGTATAGATATTGAATATGGCGTTGTGGCTACCAACCTGTATAATATTGGAGAGCATTTTGCTAAATTCCTTGTAGACATGGTAAAATGTGGAGTACCAGTAAAAAACATTTATTTAATGGGATTGAGCCTCGGCGGACAGCTCGTAGGATACATAGCACGCTCGTTTTATATGCAATATGGTAAGAAATTGCACAGGGTGACTGCTCTCGAACCAGCTGGACCATGTTTCGATATCGCGGAAGCGGAAGAAAATATTAAAAAGGACGATGCGAAATTCGTGGTTATCTATAATTTAAACAGAGGACAATTGGGAACAAATCAGTCGTTGGGACATGTTAACATTTTCGGAAATAATGGTGGACCACTTCAAATAACATGTGAGAAAGAAGTATTGATGTCGTTTGTAGATTCGTTCAGTATGCATTGCGCTCACGCAGTCGCGTCTCTGGCACTTTGGAAGCATCTTTTCGAAAGTCCGCATCTCGTTCCCCGTGCTACGCAATGTCGTTCTGTCGATGAAGCGATTAAGGGTAAATGTAAAGGTCGTGAGATAGACGTCGGCCACAATATATCCAAAAAGGCTAGGGGAGTTTACACTCTAAATTCCGAATTCGATATGTTTGAACTTATAGAATCAACTGCAGCTGTTGAACTCCTGAGTCTGGTATTGTAAATTAAGTTCTGTTTAAATATTATTACTTTTTAAAATAATGAATTTTCATTTATTTTATGTCTTTCTTAGGTAAATTAAGAATAATAAAATATTTTAATGTTCATAACTTTTTAATCTACGAAAAATTTCAAAAAATTTTAAAATTGTAAACTGCATTTATAATATATTGTAATAAATATAAAGTAAAGTAATTCCAAACAAGTATTTTCCATAATTTAATTTATTATTACTTAAAAATCGAATTAATTAAAACCGTAATTTTGTTTTAACTTTATTTGAAATATAAATATTTGTAAAATATAAATGTTATTGTGAAATATAAATATTATCGAACGTATTTTTATAACCTATAGTAAATTACATTTTGGATCAAAACGCTTGTTTATTTTTCTTAGGGCTTTTAGAATTTTCATTACTTATAATAAATGACTAAATTTTGCTTATTGTAAAATATATACGAGAAAAATTTTGTTTACTGACTGAGCATATACAACATATGCGTCTAATTTAGTTTGATATCATATAACATTGTATCAAATAAAATGAGATGAGATATATTTGGCATTGCAGAAATTTGTGAGATTATAGTAATTTAAAATCTTCTACAGTAAAACATTTTGCGCAATATGTGTATATATTGTGCAACAATACCAATAAATTAATGTCTCATCTATATTTATTTAAAATTACTTTACGTGTAATTTAAGTTTTTAATTTTTTTTATACATCCTTATTTAAATCGAGTTAATGAGATATAAAATAGGTAAAGAAAGCAACGTATGCGAAGTTATAATTTATAATTCGTTATAATTAACTATTTTTTTAAAGTAACTACTTTGTAATTTAAATTCAGTGACATCAATGTGCAGCAAACATTAAAAATGAAACATTTAGAAAATAGTCAATAAACAAATGAAATATCCAATCCTTTTATAAATAATTTAAATTTTCTGTAATATGAAATTTCAATCAGTTGATTTTGTCAAATATTTAGAAGCCATTTAATATAAAATGCGTAGTTCGTGTAATGCCGAACATAGCAAGTGGTGTCCAATTAAAAGAAGTTTTTAAGGATACCTTTGCACTATATTTTTAGACAAAGCTAACAATACAGTTGAATATGTTTGTAATAATACAATGCTGCTATGCGCTTGTTTATAGCAAGTAATTTTGTACGAAAGTTTCATTAGGAAATCTGTATTGAAAAATATTGATTCGTATTTTTATAAGCTACTGGCTGTGTTCGAGATTTTTTTCGCATATGGATCTTTAGAATATATTATTAAATGTATGATACACGTAACACCGTCCATGAAAATAACTGTAAAAGTAAACTTTTTTAGGTGAGCACGCTCGCGTTGAAACATCACATTACTATATAATTTTTTAATTGGTTAATTGCAATAAAATACAGCTTATGTGTTACCCCAGAAAAAAATTCGCTATAAAGACTTAGAAGGAATTTTTTTTTACTGTTCTTGCGCAATGCGCAAGTAAATAAAATGGCTCACAGACAAACGGACAAAATATTCCAAAAACAATATTTTTGTGTTTCATTGTTTTTATTATGCCACTAAAATATCAAAGGAATATGGCCACCTAAATATTTTTTTCGTACATTATTTCAGTAGATATACGTACAAATTTTAGTTTTATTTTGCCTACAGAAAATAAAGTACGTAATAACCAAATTTATATTGCCTAATACAAAGCCTTCTAAAGTAATTGAATTGTAAATATTGATAATAGATTACAATTTAAAAAAAATTGCGGAAACAATGTAAGCTTAAAATGAATTCATGCAACATCGAATAATTTCAATCGACAACGATATTGGCTTTCATACGTCTGCCCGAATGCGAGTTGCTTACTCTAGCACTCATTCGTCCGCAACTACTCTAAAATTCATTCAAGAATCATTCAGGAAACTTTCCTCTGTGTATGTTCTGGTGAAAAACTTCATTGAACTAATGTAGTGGAAAGTTACAAGTCATATGTGAATGTATACTTCGTAAGCGCAGGTAATTGCAGATTACCCGATAGTAAGTACCGTATGGGTTACAATATTCGTTAACCGGTTATCCGCAATGACATGTGTATAACTGCTGGAAAGAACTAAGAAAGAATCATATTTTAAGAAAAAAATACGTGAAATTGAATGTAAATAGCACATTTAGGTTACTTATACACAGTTCAACTACCTCTTCGATCTTAATACTAAAAGTAAGCCTTTGCTTCCCCTCATTAAGTTATAACAAATGTTTTATTGGCAATTGAATCTTAAATTAATTGACAATGAAGACATACATTATATTTCAACCACTATTTGTAAATAAATACTACCATTAGAATTAATCCATCATCAATTTCCTTTTCATCCTTCTCTCGAAAAATAAATATACCAATTTTCTGACTTGATGGTATGTCGTTCACAAGCATAAAAGTGGTATTTAGAATCATTGCGTATTACTCAAAAGCCGTAAGGTAGGCAAAAAAGTAATTTAGCTCAAACACATATTTTGTATTCATTCCATCCTTTTTTCATATCCCAAATTTTTAGCAAAACATGGATGAGAAAGAGAACATCGGTCGCCAGTTTTCAAATAGCTTGAATATTCTTTTATTGCATACATATCGCCCGGCAGGGTCTCAAAAGTAATTTTTTTCATAATTTTAAATACTTAAACCAAAATTATAAAATAAAAGACGAATTTTTATAAAACTAGTTGTAGTTTTTAGGTAGTTTGTAGTTTTTACTAGTTGTATGTTGTAGAAAACATATAGCGATGATTTTTGTGTCAGTTTTTTATTTATGCACAATGCTTTTACTCCAGTAAAAACTATAGCAGGCAATATATTTACTTTTAAAAAAAACTAATGTCTGTAAGTAATTTAATAGAAATACTACGCACTCTTAAAGGTTTGTAACAGCCTAAATGTGTACAGAGTACCCAGTACAGAGTAGTAGTACGAGTTCTTTCCTTACTTCAGAGGTTTTTGTTTCACCTTTACTCGCTGAAACCCAGGCGCTTAACTGAAGAATAGATAAAATAACACCCTCCTCTCCATCGTACCAGAGTTGTTCGAGAAATAGGGGAACGATGTTACTGGTTTACTTATTGGCAACCTAATTGAAGGCGTGGCGATTATCTAAAAATTACTGACATATCAATATGGTTCTCTTATTAAGTTTCAGAATTGTAAAATATAGAGACTTAATAAAATATTTTCGTTTTTAATTTTAAAACTTTTAAATACCCATGGATGTACAAAAAATGTTTAGGGACGTAATAGTGAAGTTAATGTTAAATGGAAAATAATTAAATATTTTTTCAATTAACTTCTCCAACACAAGGGTTTTGTGTTAAAAATAGAAACTATATTTCTATTATTGCTATACATATATTATATTAATTTATATGCATAAAGTTATGTTATGTACATCAGTTAAGTTATTATGACATTCATTTTCAATTAAGATAGTGCCCATGGGGCAAATATTGCGATATTATTATGTTCATCTTTAATAAAAGCCTTCCTTCTCCTTTCTAAACAAAAATCAGTTTGAACATATGTATACGAACATTCATTCACTTTGTATGGCATTATGGATGAAACTTACTAAAAACATTCATCTGTACCATTAACATAAATGAATTAATTTTATTTCGGCCTCTTCCTGAATTCATCGAGCGGGCATGCTAGTGTGGGGATTTTAAACGAGAGTCCGTTTATGTGAAATTCAGTCGCCATGGAGCGTTTTCGCGAAGCATGCTTTTTGTGTTCGAGAGTATTACAAAAATGATGATTCAGCGAAATATGTTTCATACTAATTACCGGTTACGTAATTAAAATTAAGCTCCGAATATTCACCTCATTAAGAAGTGGATGGGATCGACATTAAATAAATATCGTAGCGGTCGCCCAAGAACTTTTCGAAGCGAAGTTAATATACAAAGGGAGGTTCTAAAGTTTGTGAAATGAAATGGTTATTATTTAAATAAAATAAAGAAAAAATTTCCTTTGCGCTCATTACATTTATTAGATTTTTGATTTAATTTTCACAAAATGATCCTAGCTATCTTCTATGACCTCTACATCGTTGTGAAATGTCTTTCCCTTTGTTCTATTTTAAAATTTGAGAATAAAAATACTCGCTGGGGGCTAGGAGTTCCAGAGTTCAAAACTACGATTGAGTGTAGTAGCTATCGCACCTTTGCCCTTGTAAACTAGCGCGTTGTCTTGCAATATTTTTTAGTTTAATAAGCAATACAATATTTGTTCATTTTCAAAGCTTTTTTTCTTTATTATCTTCTTTCAATCTCTCGAATAACATTACTTAACACCGTAGAATATTTATAGCGATATCCTTTTCATTGTAGTCATTTAAATTTCCTACTGAATCAACTTTTCGACTGACTTTGCCACCAAAAACTGCTTAGAAGGTGGTGGTGCATCGACCCTGTTTAGACACAAGTATCAAGTGATGAACCCATGTATTATATATAAACACATTTCATTAACACATAGGGGTAGTATTCTCGTCGTACAGTTCATAAATATATTTTGATGTTTCGATTCGTTGATGTTTTTAGGCGGAATTACGTGGCGGCGTTTTGAGGCGTGAACATCCTCGACACCCACGCACTAAGTTAGATCATACCAAGAAGATCATGTAAAGCCTTCTATATGGTGGTATCTGATATTCCCACTAATGTATATAACGATTCCTTTTAATAGATTGGCATGTCCCAAAACTACTTTTTCTACTTTTTCGATGATATCATACTGACCTCAACTGTCATCCTGAGTATTAGTAGTTTTTAATAGACTCTCTACCATGAGAATTGATCTCCATAAATAGCTACTATCTCTCTCATTATAGTTAAAGGAAGTTTTCCTTACTAGGTATAATCAATTTTGTCATAGCAGAATATTGGTACTCTTAAAAAAGCATGTCCTAAGGTTTACACTTGACATGTTTATGTATAATCATATTCCTAATTAGTAACATATAAATCATGATCAGCCCCATCCCTCGGACCTCTCCTAGTAGAGAGCATTCGCGTGCTTTTTCTTGAAAACACAAACTGATATTGAAAACGTCTGACGACGTACGTTATACATTTTCGGGATCTGTATAACTCTCCATAAAATTCAATTATTGTAAGAATAAATGCATTCTGATGGTATTCAGAGACTAAATTTTGTAAGTTAATTGTTTGATAGATTTTCTGGGTTTACTCTGTTTTATTCTCCAATTAGGATGTTGAAATCTTCGTCAATGAAAAGAATTGCCTGTATTGAAGTCAAATGAACCCAAAATGAAAAACTCTACTACGCTCCCAAGTATCTATTCCGATTGCGATATCGCAATCGGAATATTTATATGCTTGCGATATCGCAATCGGAATAGTTATATTGCGATATCTCTCCTTTCAGTTCCCTGCCCTATGATGGTGCATTATATACCACATTGGCTATAATAATTTTGTTTGGTAGCAGCTGTAAAAAGGGATCCCGAAGACCTGTAAAAGTTCTTCCTAAGATTTTGGAGCTATGACGTCCTTCTTCGACCTGAGCTTCCTTTTCCGCTTGTTTTGTATATTTACGTATGTAATTATCACATCCTCTTACTTGGGAACATGAAAGGACGGATATTTC